>JAEIGF010000591.1:1690000-1935000 GCA_018903485.1 Drosophila littoralis
CGCTTACATAAATGTATCAAATATATACACTGACAAAAATGCTGGCTTCCATTTTGTTTTGTTATCTTCTTATTTTTTCTGCTCAATTTTGACAACTTTTTTTTTATTATGAAAACCAAATTGATGTTCAACTAAAAATGATTCAAAAAATGCCACTTAAGTACTCTAACATGTGCCGAGGCACGTAATATTTTATTGAGTGCATTTTTATTTAAGCTGCAAAAAGAAAAGCAAGCCGCATCTGACATAAATGGTGCTCGAATTCGAGCCGGGGCCCGACTCGTTAGCTTGCCCCTAAGCTACGCCAGATGCCCAATTAGTATTTGATAAAAACTTGTTTTCGCCTAGCCAGGAGAGGCTATTCAAATGGGCTATGCCTCTTCTGCCCTGGGCCCCACTCTATGCGAAATGTGTTCTTCACTAAACTCGGTGCTTAAAGTCCGATCTTTAGCAAATGTTCATAAAATGAGTTTCTGTCAATGGCAGTTGATGGGAATGTAAGCTGTTCTTCATGCATGCCAAGCTTGTGGTATCTAGCTATAATATTTCTGCAACTGTATATGTCTGAATAAATTTAAGTATTTTTGTATATCTTGTTGCCTGCACTTGGCTTTCCGCTGACTTTTGAATATTTAACATGATTTGCTGGACTCTGCATGCTTGTTTAATGAATCTCCATTGCTTGAAATTCCGTTTATGGATAAACTGGAATTTCGGCTCGCATTTGAGTCCAATTTCAATTAGTTCAACGGCTTCATTCAGCTAATTGTCGCCATGTGGCTAGACAGTTATCCTAATACTGTGGCTGGGCACAGCTCCTTCTCCTTCTCCTTCTCCCCTCGCTCTCTCCCTCAACTCTTGCTCGTGGTAACCACTTTTCGCCTTGGCCATTTCCTTTCCGTTGCAAATGACCACAATTGCTGCGAATGGCTGCTGCGATATTTATCTCTTGGCACACATGTATGCATATGCCTTTGGCTGGCTTTCCTCTATCTTTGGTCTGGCCTGGACTGCTGCTCATTTGATTTCAGTTTCGGTTTCGGTCTCGGTTTCGGTTTGTGAGCTCCTCTTTCGTTGGGCTTCTATTTTGGCCAGTTTTTTGCACAGCATTTGCGGTTGGTCGAAGGCGGCTGGGGGGCGGCTGGGGGCGGCAACATGTGTAAATTTGTCAGTTAAATAAATGCCAGCACTTTTAATATACTGAACCCATTGGCAGTGCGCATTGAGGGTATATTGTTTTTGGCCAGACGAAAGCATCTCCGACTTCCTGCAGAGGCTGATCCGATCTGACCAGGCTCAGCTGTTCCTCTTTGTCAAGGCTTCCTGGTGGGACACTATAAGTATATACATTCTCCTATTTCCTGTTGGTATGTAGAATTTAGTCTAGTATATACAGATTAGGACTATTTTTCATCTGGAATCCCTCCTCTAATTCCTCTCACATTGTACATTAAGCTTAAAAGTCAGACAAGAAAGTTAATCCCACACAAAAGTTTGAAGTTGGGAAGAAGAAGAATGAGCACAGCCTTTGTACATCTTTATCTAGATGGAACTAAGACTGTCGCTGGGTACATCATAGTCGGGCACGCCCATTTGTTGTATCTGCCCGCCCCTCTCTGCCCGACCGTCTGTATCTGTGTGTGTGTTCCGCTGTGTGTTATAAATGTGCGGTCAAAAGATTAAGCTGTTTGATCGCAAAATCAACAGCCACATAAAACGGATTAAAATGAAATGTACCAAATGTGTTTTTATTGTAAAAAGCCAACAAATATCGACAGCTCGAACCCACTTTCCCCCCCGCCCTCTGCCATTCCTTTGCTCGCAGCGAGCTGGCAGCGAGCCAGCGCCTCACGCATCGCACTCTGATTGCTTTCTGTGGTGCGCAATTAATGGCCTGAATGAAGCTATATTTATGCTGGTGCGAGTGGGTCCAGCGGTGCAGGGGTTTGGGATGCACATATGCTTCCCATTTGTAACACTTGTCCAGGGCGACAACAGCGGGGCGACAAGTCAATTGATCAGTGCGGAGTGCGGAGAGTAGAAGGGATACCAGATATCCATAGTGGTCACTCGTCACAAATAAAGGTAGCTGCATACCAAGGGCAAGTGGAGGCATTGCTGGACACCTGTTGCGAAAGAGTCTGTGACACATTCTATGCTGCAGTGAGCGACAGGTCGCTGGTTCAAACTCAAAAATAATTGCAAGTCCGTTCAAATATGAAGCGATTTCTCACAAACCAAGTAATAATTACTGGATACGGGCTGGGCAAGAGACAGTGATACATTTTATTCTCTTTCATTCTGCAGTGAACCAATAAGCGGCAAGTTGCTGGTTCAAACTTTTTTTAAATTGTCTTTACTTTAAAGCCATTCTTCATAAAAGAACATATAATTAGTGGTTGCGAGCCGTGGCGGAAGCAGTGAACCAAAAAGCGGAAAGTCGCTGGTTCAAACTCGATAATAATTTTAAATTTGTTCAAATATAAAGCGATTGCTTACAAAAGATAGAAGGAAACCTTACACAGGTTGTGCAAGAGACAGTGTCACATTTTATTCTCTTTCATTCTGCAGTGACCCAATAAGCGGAAAGTCGCTGGTTCAAACTTATTTCAAATTGTCTTAAATCTAAAGCAATTCTTCGCAAAAGAAGTAATTATTACAATACATGGGCTGTGGAAGAGTCAGTCACACAATCTATGCTGCAGTATACCAATAAGCGGAAAGTCGCTGGTTCAAACTTGGCAGAAATTTCAAATTTGTTTAAATATAAAACGATTATTCGCAAGAGAAGCAATAATTACTGGACACGAGCGGTGAGTTGAGTTGTGAGAGACAGTGACATATTAGAGGCTGCTATAAACAAATAAATGGCAGGTCGCTGGCTCAAACCACACAGTTATTCTTAATTTATGCAAATATAAAGTCATTATTTGCAAGAGAAGCAATAATAAAATTAAATAAATATGTAATATATGTGGGCAACTAATAAAAAGGGAATAATAAATGAGGTTTCTGTTCTGTTTTTTTGTTGCTATACCGAATACATATTTTCCGGTTCAATCTAAAGCCAATTACAGCGCTAGTTTATGGCTATATCAATGCATATTAATAGCTTATTCAAGTGACAACGAGCTGAGGTTTTCGAGCATGTCCTTGGGCAGGAGTCGAGTCCGCTTTGCGAACTGCATCCGCATAAAGTCGAAAGACAAACAAATTAATTATAAACAAAGTACATAAATCACGCTGCACATTGGACACACACACACACACAAACACACACACATATCCACAAAGTGGAAAACCCATTTTCGGCAAAAAGTTAAGCCCAAGCCCGCCGACGCCGAGGCCCTGGCAGCTGCCCGACTGCAGCACAGCTCAGGTTTTCGGCTTTCGGTTATCATTATATTCAAATTTACATAATTTCTGTGTATATTTCTGTAGCGACAAGCGGCGGCAGGGGCCGGGGTCTAATGCGGTCGGGTATAAATATAAAGATAAACATAATCAAAGCGCATGGAGAAAATAACAAGCAAAATGTGGCGCAACTTTCGGTTTCGCTTTTCTTGTTGTTGTTGCCACTTTTTTTTCATTCTTCCTTTCCTCGAATTGCCGCGAAAACTTTGCAACGAATTAAAAAAAGACAAAAAAAAAGTTTAACAAAAAGAAAAAACACAATACAAAGAAAATGAAATGAAAAACAACAAGTGCCAGCAAGGAGACAACATTTTTTGTTTCTTCTTCTTCTTTGTAGTCAAAGTTAAGAGACATAAAACAAAGCAATATGGGAAAATATGTTTACTATTACGACCGATGAGTATTACAAGAGGGGGGAGAGGTTAGGAGACAATGAGATGGAAAAAGTAAAACCCAAGAACAACAGGCAAAACTTTGGACGTTGTCAATTTGATTGCATTTCAGCAAGTTCCATTCGCGCTTGGGTGGGTCGCGGTAAGGGGGCGAAGGGGGGACGCAGGGTGCTGATTATGATAACCCAACTGGCGAGCGCCGTGCTTTGGCATAGCCTGAACCTGAAAGGGTTAAACAGCTGAAGAATGCATCTGCGATCCCACAAAGTGGACAGGAGAAGGAGCTGATCAGGTCCAATCATGTTCTGTGCCAAGGGACTCGATCTTTGAAACTAGATGAGCTAAAGTCTTCAGCTTAATATTGAGTATATTGTCGCATATGCAAAACGATTTTATCATTTGTGTTATTGTAGAAATGTGTGTAACAGGCAGAAGACAGCATCTTCGACCCCATTAAGTAGATATATTCTTGATCAGCATCAATTGCCGAGTCGATCTAGCCATGTCCGTCTGTCTGTTCGTCCGCCCATCCACCCGGCCTAACCTTGATAGTTAGCTGAGCGCTGCGCTTAGGGTATCTCCCAGTTGGGCGCTCCCGTCCAGAGCGCGCTCTGAATTGTCATCAAATAACTTACGAGCATGTTGTATTCTACATGCCCTTCAAATTACAGCTTTTGCCATAAGCATGCCTTTTATTGGTGAGCCAAAATGAGGTCTGTCAAAAATTAAAGACCTTAAGGTCGAACACTAGGCTTTAGCTATGCATCATAAGGCGAAGAAGTCGTGCTTTGTATTTGCAGCAACAAGCTCTTCTTTCCATGAAAACTTTTTTGTTGGTTTACATTTGTGCACGGATTTCTTTCAGTGAAACCTTTTAAGCAGCTTCCAGCTTAAGACGCTTTACTTTTTTTGTATGCTGGACCCATTATCAACTTAACGTGGGAAGCGTCGGAATTTTTATAAAAAATATAAGCTTGATGCAGCGCGCTTTTCCATGAAAGCGCAAAATCGGGGCAAAAAATGAAAGCTGTTGAGATTTGGCAACCTTTCAGCGGGATGAAACTAGCTGGCGGGCATTACACAAATGCATTTTCTTTATTTCATTTGGTTTTATTTTAATTTGCGCAGATTGTGACAACAAATGTACGGCACATGCGGCACATGCGGCGCATGCAGCACATGCGGCACATGCAGCACTCGTATGCGCGATATTTGCGAATATTGCGTATACGCCATGGCTTACGCGATTTGCAGGCGCGTTCAATATGGCTGCCAAACTGAAAGCCAGCTATTGGCAAATTACATTTGTGGCAACCAAAGAGTTAGCTGCGGCGTGTGCTGCAAGTGGTGCAGCTGCAGCTGCAACTGCGGTGCACGCGGCGTATGCGCAACAAACGCGTCCTGCATAATGCACAAAGTTGACAGTCAATTTGAGAAGTCTGATCAAAAAGAAAACTTACAGCTGAATGGGGCAAACAAGTTAACTAGATGGCCGAGATAATGATGAGCAGCACGATGATGATGATGATGATGATGAGAGGAAGGAAGGGAGATGCTGCAGCTGAAATTGACGCTGGACACAGGACGACGAGTGGAAGCTGTAAACTGTGGCCAAAGAGCTTTATCAAAATTTATGATGTCACATGCGGGTGCAGACAGATAGAGAGAGGGAGAGTGACAGTGACAGTGAGAGGGAGAGAGCGAGAGCGAGCGATAGAGAAAGAGAAAAATAATCATGTATGAAATGATATAGGGGCAGAGTGAAGAGTGCGAGCGGAAGTGGATAAACTTGAAATGAAATTTACTTACTTGCGGGCTGACTTGCAAGGTAAACAAATGTTGCACGGCGAGAGTGAGAAAGAGAATGATAGAGAAAGAGAGACAGAGAGAGAGACAATCAGAGACAGGCAGAGAGACTGAGCTGAAGATAAGAAAAACTTGAAATGAATAAAGTCTGCTCAGTTTTTTCTGCTCCATTGACAGCCGACAGTTTTTTGTGTGTGCAATGTGACAAACCGAACTCAAACTTAACGAAATGCAGTTGGAATGCAGTTGCAGTTCGGGCCCAGACGAAAACTGTGGCAACTGCCTGAGTTTCGCTTGATTTGAAATTGAATTTGCTTGCCTTCAAATATGTTGCCTGGCCACGTTTCAATTTCAATTTCAACTTTAATATTTATATAGCATTTTTTCATGTAGCTGTCATTCGTTGCATAATTTTCAAGTATTTCTCTCTTCTTTTTTTTTTTGTGTGTCGTGCTTTCCTTTGCTGCTCGCTGCTTATTTCCCTTTTACGACTCACAAGCTGCGTTATTTATGACATGTTGCCGCGCAGATTTCCCCTCGTCGCTGCGGATGCGTCACGTATTACAATGCTTTACATAGATATACTTAGCTATAGCCACAACTTTAGCTACAGTCGCAGTCGCACTCGCAGTCGCACTCGCAGTCACCGTCATACTTGGTGACTTTAATAACACTGCATAGCACGGGATTTTGCATGTACAATCGCGTTCCCATTTACGAAAACTCCCGCTTTTAGGCTTCAATTCGATTGACATCCAAAAGCAAATATACCTCAGACCAATTATTTCGTTTATTCAATTGAATAATCTGCAAGTTTCTGGTAGCAAATTTCGACTATCGATAACTTTTTGGTATGGATTACATCAAATCAGCTATTAAATGCAAAATAAACGTCGCGGACTTATCGATAATTAATCGATAACAAATTTTCTGAATACAAACCTGCTTAATTATAGCTAAAACTTATTTAATTTATTGATCAATTCAAAAGAAAGCAAAAACCAATTTGTAAGTGTTGTAAACCGAATCTTAAATATATCGAAACCCAACCGATAGCTGACACCTGCGCATATCTCAGCAGCTTTAAGTGTGAGCAAGCTTAATTATAGAAATTATTCACTTTTCGCTCATCAGTTAAGCAAAGAACACCAAATGCTACCTTCTCAGTGTTGTAAAGTTAACCAAATGTTTATCGATAACTTATCGATAGACTGCATTTGCGATTTTTCACTATTTCCTTTGCAGTTTTAAGCACACAAAGTTGAGAACACGTCGAATAGTTATATATTTATTTTAGCATAAAAAAAAAGTTGTTGGAATGGGCGCTGCCGAGTTGCGGCATGCATATATGTATGGATATTAAAATGGGAGCGGAGCGGAGCGGCAATTCAAGCGCTGAGCACTGAGAAATGTGCGCAAGGTAGTCGCTACTCGACTTCCTGTGCCAGCTCCACGGCGACTCCGACTCCGACTCCGGCTCCGACTTTGGATTCGACTTCCACTTCCGCATTCGCATCCGCATCCGCTTTTGTTCGCCTTTAAATTCGCCTTGCGGCTTCTGGCTTGTTTTTCTACCATTTCTTTTTTTTTTTTTTGGTGTAGCTCTTTCGACTGCTGCTTTTGGAGTTTCCCAGTAGCCGCAACATTTTTTGGCCATAACGCAAAATGCGGCAACGTGTTTCATTTCGGCAACAGCAACTGCTCCAGCGCCACGCACGACCAACTCTGCCGCACAGAGCGCTTGAGAGTGTCATAATCATCGCCCCAGCCGGCAGCCAGGACTCCTAAGTTTTGCAATCCTTAGCCACTGCGAAGGGGTTAGGGTTGGGCGAGGCGCCACTTCAGCGAGGGGAATTGTTGGGTATTTTATTGTGCAGCTTTTCACTGGCTTTATGATTATTGCGCCCACAGTTGCCCATTCACGAGCTCACAAGCAAGTTGTGCAGAGTTTTCACAACATGTCTGTGCCTTGGCTTTCGTATGATTTTTTAATGAGTTGCTTGCCGCACCAAGAACATACGCATTAAAACTACCGAATCGGAAATCACAATGCCCCGAATGGCGACAACAAACTTGCCATATTCTCGGGCACGCAAATGGAGCAGCTTTTGGATGCCCAGAAAGATCCCAGTGTCAAGGCTTCTCAAGCCTGTGCTGAGGACCTCTCAAGAGCAACTTTTGTCTGATTGAAATTGAAACAAATAAGAGGTTCTAGTCGGGAGCTCCCGACTAGGGAATACCCTGAACGCTCTTTGAGATGGTAGCGGGGAGGTGGCGATAGGTCTAAAATGTAAGATACTTGACATATGTATAATATTCTAGAAGCAACATATCATGTTTGGTGAGTCTAGCTCTTATTATTTACCCAATTTGCTCAAAAAACAGGATGTCGATATCGATTTTTATCGATTGCTTGGAAACGGAGTAAGTTATCGATTATCGGAAACAAACTCGATCTGCGTAGGAACTAGGAGAGCCTACAGCTTTCAAGTCTCTAGCTCTTATAGGTTCTGAGATCCTTGCGTTCATACATACGGACGGACGGACGGACGGACGGACGGACGGACAGACGGACATGGCTAGATCGACTCGGCTATTGATGCTGATCAAGAATATATATATACTTTATGGGGTCGGAGATGCTTCCTTCTGCCTGTTACATACATTTACATTTTGCACAAAAACATTAAACCCCTTTTACCCATTTTTAATGGGTTCAGGGTATGAAAATATGTATTATGTCTTCATGTGAGCTCCAAGTTTCAGCTTCGTGCTCAGCAGCCAAAGCGGCCAAGTTGCCAGCTCAAACCTTAGCCCTAAAAGTTATTTCAGCACTGGAATCTTAAGGCTTACAGCCCAGTCTATAGTCCTAGACCTTTCAACTTTCTTCTGTATAGAAGCAAGAATAGGTCTTCAACATGCGCCTCAGTTATGCACTATTTCTGGCTCTGACTGAAAAGTCAACTCTCGGTCAAGTCCGCTTTCAAGCTTAAATTTCAAGCTCTGAATTTTGTTTATTTATTTACTAATTGTTGTTATAAAAAAAAAAAAACGAGTTGAGCTACAAAAAAATTGCATAAAAAACATTTCAACTTTGACAGCGAATAAAATAAAAAATAGAAGGAAAATGGAAAATCCCGAGAACATTTGAATTAAATTTCCGCCAAAGCCAAAAAAAAAAAAACCAAATGCATTCAAAAATGTTCAAAAGAAAATACACGAAAACCGGGCTCGAAAATGCACGTTTTAACAACAGAGGAGAGAACCAACAAAAAAAAGAAAAAAGCAGCACAACATCAACAATTGTTATGTTTCGCAAGGTACAATTTCACATGGAGCAAAAGCTAAATGAACAAAAGTGTGCCAGTCGGGTGTGCCCGACTAGGAGATACCCCACGCCAATCTACAAGCTTTCTCTTACACACGTACATATAGGCGAGCTAGCAAGAGGCTCTTCTTCTTCTTCCACCAGCTGCGCTTCTTCTTCCCTGCGCAGCGGCTGCGCCTTGCTCAGCTCTATATAGGGGTCATATATTGCCCTGGGTAACTCGGGTGTTTATAGTCCGAACTTTATAAGATTTGCAGGGTCTAAATATGGCATAAAAGAGTGTGTGCATACCAAAGCACAAGGCGCCAGCTACAAGAGTTGATAACTTTTCAAATTGAGCTCGAATCGGGAAAGGTATTCGAAAAATGAAATATCTTTTATCTGTGATTACTATACAAGAGTTCAAACAACAAGTTTTATGTAGCTCGCAGCTATAATCCTCGAGTTATGCCTAAAAGAAACATCAATATTCTTAGATATTATTAAGTTGGGATAAGTTTTTGAGCAGATATGAGAAGCTCATTCTTCGTATGGCATACGAGAACATATGCGCAAGATTTGAAGACATGGCTTGATCGACTCAGCACTCAGCTCGTCGTCGGGCTGAACAATTTATGCACTTTGTGGGGTTCACAAAATCGAGCTCTGCCTGTTACATATAAACGCCCACAATCATGGTACACCTTGCGGCCCCTTTCGGTGGGTTGGGAGCGGTATAAAAATATGAAAATAGCCGAAATGGTTATGAAAATATAAATAATTGCACGTCAAACAATGCGGCGAGCATTTAATTAAATAAGTTTTGCATGTGCATAAATAAAAATGGAAAATAAACCAATCAGAATAACAAATACAAAATATATAAAATTCAAATTACGAGCACGAATATCGCCGCATATAAATTCAGATTTTGCGGGGACGTTCCAAAGGCCGCGATTGCCAGGGCAGCAATAACTCGCGGGGCTGGAGTTGGAAGCGACGCATCTGCCTCTCGAGAGAGTAATGAGAATGCGAGCTGGTTGGGAAAGATAGACGCTAAGCTACCCTGTGAAGGGCAAATCAATTTGGCATTCAACTGTTTTAAGTTTGGAGTTAGAACCAGCAAGGCTCAAACCCGGTTTGCAAGCTTTGTTGCTGCTGAGAATGACGGACGCTAAGATACCCTGTGAATATGAAATCTATTGGACATTCAAATGATTTAGATTTGGGACTTTGCACTTTGCCAGCTTTGTTGCTGCTGAGAATGCCGGACGCTAAAATACCCTGTGAATTTGAAATCTATTGGGCATTCAATTGATTTAGGTTTGGGACTTTGCACTTTGCCAGCTTTTATGCTGTTGAGAATGACGGACGCTAAGATACCCTGTGAATATGAAATCTATTCGACATTCAAATGATTTAGATTTGGGACTTTGCACTTTGCCAGCTTTTATGCTGTTGAGAATGACAGACGCTAAGATACCCTGTGAATATGAAATCTATTGGGCATTCAATTGATTTAGGTTTGAGACTTTGCACTTTGCCAGCTTTTATGCTGCTGAGAGAAACAGACGCTAAGATACCCTGTGAATTTGAAATCTATTGGGCATTCAATTGATTTAGGTTTGGGACTTTGCACTTTGCCAGCTTTTATGCTGTTGAGAATGACAGACGCTAAGATACCCTGTGAATATGAGATCTGTTGGGCATTCAATTGATTTAGATTTGGGACTTTGCACTTTGCCAGCTTTTATGCTGCTGAGAATGCCGGACGCTAAGATACCCTGTGAATATGAAATCTATTGGGCATTCAATTGATTTAGGTTTGGGACTTTGCACTTTGCCAGCTTTTATGCTGCTGAGAATGACAGACGCTAAGATACCCTGTGAATATGAAATCTATTGGGCATTCAATTGATTTAGGTTTGGGACTTTGCACTTTGCCAGCTTTTATGCTGTTGAGAATGACAGACGCTAAGATACCCTGTGAATATGAGATCTGTTGGGCATTCAATTGATTTAGATTTGGGACTTTGCACTTTGCCAGCTTTTATGCTGTTGAGAATGACAGACGCTAAGATACCCTGTGAATATGAGATCTGTTGGGCATTCAATTGATTTAGATTTGGGACTTTGCACTTTGCCAGCTTTTATGCTGCTGAGAATGCCGGACGCTAAGATACCCTGTGAATTTGAAATCTATTGGGTATTCAATTGATTTAGGTTTGAGACTTTGCACTTTGCCAGCTTTTATGCTGCTGAGAGAAACAGACGCTAAGATACCCTGTGAATTTGAAATCTATTGGGCATTCAATTGATTTAGGTTTGGGACTTTGCACTTTGCCAGCTTTTATGCTGTTGAGAATGACAGACGCTAAGATACCCTGTGAATTTGAAATCTATTGGGCATTCAACTGATTTAGATTTGGGGTTAGAACCAGCAAGGTTCAAACCCGCCTTACAAGCTGCATAAGGGCTCCAACAGTTGTTTAGATCGCTGAGTTTCTTTTTTATTTACAGCACAGACTGCCAGTTGTTTTAGATACAGGCACTTTCATACCCTGCTCACGCACTTTTACACGGTATCAATTGCAGTTTTTTCATGGTAATTGATGCAAATACCTTGCAGTTCGTCTCTATTTCAAATTTACTGTGCGTCAACATGTGACTGTTAAGACATATACACACACACACACACACACACACACACACACACACACACACTAATAGTCGAATACAAATGTGCATTAGGGCAATTGTCCTTCAGCTTGACTTGAGAATTTGTTGGCTGCTGCTGTGCCTGTTCCTGTGTTGGCTTTTTATGCCGTGTTACTTGGCTTTCGGCTGGGCCTTTTTTTTTATCGATTACACAATGCATGCAGTTTACCATTTATCAGGTGTTCGTGTGTGCGTGCGTGTGTGTGTGTGTGCCCAACACGTTGGCTGCCACAATTTATGCTGTAATCGAAAAAGGACATCAATGGCAGCGATAAATTGAGGTTAACGCGCCAAAGTCACGAAAAGGCAAAGAGTCGAATTTGCGGCCCATGCCACACACACACACACGCACACACACACTTGCCACTCCCTTTTGACCGCCGCCCCCCGTTGGCTTGGCCATCGTCTGGGACTTCCTCTTCCCCTCTCCCCCTCTCGCTCGCTCTCGCACGCTGTTTAAGTGAAATTATATTAAGTGTGCGGACGCTCAAATTTGCATGCGATATTCGTGCTGCCGCCTGCCACCTGCCGCCTGCCACCTGCCGCCTGCCACCTGCCGCTTGTCGCTTGCCACGTGCCACCTGCCACATGCCACAATCTCTTTGGCGTGCCTTTCGCCTGGTTTTTATACTCGCCTTTTGCCTTTTCAGTCGAATTTTTGCGCAGCTCGGAATGCATTTTATCAATTGATTTCGTTTTTCGCTTTGTTCTCCGTTTCGATTGCGAGTCTTTTGTTTAAATTGTTACCGCAGCTGATATGCTTTACAATAATTAATGCTCCTCTATAAAGTGTTAAAAAAAATTGCCCGGCATTGCTTGGCTCACATATGCAATGTTAAGCGAAGCAATTGACGTCAACTGCAAACAGATGCGGCCAGAAACCTCTATGCCTTCGCCCTGTATTTGAACCGGCGACCTTCCGCTTGCTGGTCCGACGCACAACTTTTTGACTGCCTCAATGTTTTTCGTACAAACTTTGACCAACTGTCTGACAACCGTTAAGCCTAAATAAAGCTTTTGTGCAAATTGCAGCTTTCAATCAGTCAGCATTTTTTCTGTTATTATTTCATAGAAATATGTTTTTGAGCCTGTGAGCTGCGTGTATATGATACATGTTTGTATTCTCGGTGCATATTTGTTCATTTTCAGTGCTGCCGCAGATCCGCACACACACACACACACACACAGGCACACCGGCCTGCTTTCACATATGCATTCATTTATGCGCCTTTAACTACTCAAATCGTTCAATAAATAATCTCTGCAAACGCGACAAACAGACGCGAAAGCCATGCCTACTTTTGAGGGAAAAACAGCCAACGACAACAACAGCAACACACACACACTCGCACACACACACACACGCAGACCTAGCAAACCAACTGTTTGTCAATCGTTTTGTCGACTTTTTGTATAGCTATTTGCCATTTTGCCTGAGTATGCCTGCGTGTGTGTGTGTGCATGTGTGTGTGTACATGTGTGTGTGTGTGTGTGTATGCTTGTGCATGCGTGTGGATTTGCTGATGTGCGTTGGCGCATTATTGAGTGGATTTTGCGGTTTTTGGCCAAAAGACGCAGCGTGAATAAAAAATAAAACCGAAAATTAAAAATAAAATCCGTTCGCTCTCGCACACCGCACACACACACACACACACACACACACACACACACACACATACACACACACGCTGTGCAGGCAAAACCAACAAAGAGTGTCTTAAATTTTTTATAAATCGCCCTACAAACAACCAGCCCAAAAGCCGAGTGCATTAACAATTTTTAAATAAACCATGCGATGCGCTTCTTTCATCAGGTGCGTGATTTTGAAGCCATGAACCAACGATAACTATCGATAGCAAACGATAACAAACGATAACATCTGACAAAAGTGGTCAGTGCTTCAGCGATGTGGTGTCAAAAATCAACTATCGACCAACTGTTGATAGAAGTTATCGATTTTGCTTTGATTTACCTCTTGAAAATTAAGATTCGATAAATATAGTCGGATTAAGGCGATATATATTTCGAATCGATTGCCGACAGAAGTAATCGATGTATTTTGAAGTAATTGCCGTCGAAAGTAATCGATATTTTTTGTCGCTTGTCTTATGCTTTGGACTTAAGTTTATGACTTAAGTATATAATAATAAGTTAACCAACTAGTGTAATCGATATGTTTGTTAAAATTATCGATAATATGCCGTTAAAATAATCGATAAGTTCGATAGCATTATCGATTATTTATATGCCATCAATATGTACTGATTCTTTTGAAAAGCATATGTTCATTTGAAAAGCATTCGATAGTCCGACTTTGTATGAGAAGACCAATCGAAATGTGGCAAATTAAGTTATCGAAAAGTTATCGTTTCAAATAATCGTTTACTGTTCATGTGCGTTTCATATGTGTGACAAGCTCAAGTTCAAAATGCTCAATAACTATTAAAGAGATATCGAATATAGTTATCGATATGTACCGATAAGCCATAGACTGCAGGAATCGATATGTTGTGGCTGATGCTCTCACTTGAATTGGCATTTCATTTGTTCAATTTAGCGAACAGAGCAAATAAATGAACTAACATATTGTTTTTTTTTTTATCGAAATCTGGACCTATTAATATTTCGATTAAAATGCAAATTTCACAATTTCGTCAATGCTTATTTAATGCAAATTAACCATGAATGCATCTGAGCTATGAATATAATTAAATAGTTGCTAGCTTTGGGGAAATCAAGTGTAAAATGCGTATTGATCGATATGAATGAGCCGAATGAGGCGGATGAGGCGAATGACTAGAATGAGGTGAATGATGCGTGTGAAAGAGTTTGGTTTTGCTTGAAGATGTTGCCTTATAAGCTGACGGTTAACCAGATCGACGGACAAAGCCATTTGTAATTACTATAAACAGACACACACATCACGCACACACACACACGCACACACACGCACGCATGCACACACATTTATTGCTGGGTTCTGTGAATGTCATTCTTGTAATTGGGTTTCCGTGAAGCAAAGACCGACATTCATGACAGGGACGCATTATGTTTTAGGCAGCTGTTGCTCGCACAGTGGGGTAAGGGAGCGGGCGGGGTCGGGCTAGAAGGGTAAGGAGGAGGAGGTGGGGGCGGGGGAGGGAGGGCTGAGGTTTTTGGGTGCATAGGTTTGAGTTTAATATCTGATATTACGTATACGCCCAGCTGCCCAGCTGCCCAGCCTCGCATTTGCATATAAATATCTAGGCGGATTGTAATTGATGTTGTTGTTGTTGTTGTTGTTGTTGTTTTTGTTGTTGGTTGCACTCATGAGCTGCTGCTGCTGGTTGATTACTCGTTACTTTAATGCCACATAATTGCTTTGCCTGTGGTCGTCGATTACTCATACGCACCATGGCACAGCACTCGGACTTGGCTAATTGTGTTTTGAAAATTAATTGATTTATGGCAATGACATTTAATTGATGGGGTGTGCATGTGTGCATGTGTGTGTGTGTGTGTGCGGTCTATAGAGTGCGCATATACCCTGTAACCTTAATTGGACTTAAATTTGCTGCCGCTGCTGCTGCTGCATTAGCCCGCGCCTTTGGCTAAGCCCATGAATGCGAAATCAAAGCTGCACAAAAATGTTGTCAGCACACTAAATTAAAGGTGACCCATTCATAAAACTGGCACACTGCGATGCCGCGGGGCGTGCCCCACAGACAGAGAGGGAAAGAGAGAGAGGGGGAGAGGAAGAGGGAGAGAGAGTGAGAGGGGCGGAGAGGGCGAGAGAGCTTATGAATTACTAATAGACAAAACTGTTGGAATTTTCGCACGCTCAAAACGCCTTCCACAAGACGGTCGCTCCTTCAGCCCCGCCCCCACTGCGTTGCCCGCCCAACGCCAGCTACTGCCCCTCGCTTCTCTCTCCTTGCTTCCTTCTCAAGCTTTTGGGTCGTCAGCGTTGGCGCTTTTGTAATTATGGCTTGCATGCGGTGCAAAAGCAACAGCTTCAGCTCCTGGCAACAGTCAACATTTATGCGCATCAGCGTTGTCTACCCCCTTGCCTGTGTGGCCTTTGTTCCTCCTCTTCGTCCACTCTCCCTCCTTGTCTTCGGCCAACTGTAGCTGGCTGATAAACTGCTTGGCAACACTTGGCTCAAAGGCTCAGCCCAGGTTTTCTTAGTCTAATGCAACTTTTATTCCATTTGCATTTAGTTTCGTATTTGGAAACGATTTTTTTGAGATTTCTTTGAATTTGATTTAAACTTAAACTTGAATAGAAACTTTTGCTGAATGTGTGATGTGATAGCATTTAGCTAAGTTCAATGTTAGCTAATCTACTTTTTGTTAATACTAGTATTTAGTTAGCATTTAGTTAAAGTCACATTCTTCGATAGTCGGTATACGTGTGTGTCTAGCTGGAAGCCAGAATGTTTGCAAAGGGCAGCTGGGGGCCGAGTTCAGGGCAACCGCCAGTCGGCTAATTGTTTTTTATTCACGAAACACGAAACATCGAAACACGAAACATCGAAAAACCACATCTCGTAATTGGCCAACATTTACAACACGCAATTCAAAAATCATGTACAAATGTTTGATGTCTGAATATCGATTTGATGGCAGCCTGAAGCTGTCTCTGATATTCGAAACTTGTTTCGCTCGGTAGTTAATTAATTGGTTAGGCATTAGTTTGTCCATTATCATAGCTCGCATTGTATTCTATGTGAAATTGAAGCTGGCCTATCAGCTGGGCACACACACACACGCACGCACACACACACACACACACACACACACACACACACACACGCACGAGGTATTGTGTGCAATCGTTTTGGCATCCTTTGTTCAATTGGTACTTAAGTCCGCCCCCAATGTCACGCCCACACAATATCGTATAGCATATGGAGCAAACTCCACGAACATCATCATCTTGGACTTTCCTCTCTCTCGCCCCACCCCTGCTCTCCCTCTCTCCCTCTCCCTCTCTCTCTGTCTGTCTGTCATCTATGCATTCTGTGTGCCCGTCTCGATATCTCTGTCGTATCCGTGTCTGTCTTCGCTTTTCAAATAGGCTTTCATTTATAAGCCAATTGTATTTCAATTGAATTTGTCTCAATGTCTCTTCTGTTATGTTCTCTCCCGCCGCCTTCTTATACCCTGTAACAAGCTCTAAACGGGTCGTAAGGCTAGCCAAATGGAGCTGGCTCTGGCAAATTTCTCTAGTTGAATAATTTCTAAGCTCTTCAGTTCTTTCAAACTAACGAGCTGAAAAGACATTGCCAAGAACTTGTTGCGACTCATGTCAGCACTTGCTGGGTAACTTCTAAGTCGTGCATACTCTTCTCCGTGGATTGTTCTTGTTGCATAAATCAAACACGCGCCAGCCGGAAGCAAAGTGTATACAAATTGTGCATAATACAACTTCCGATCGGCTGGCAGACAAATTTAGCCCCAGCCTCGCGTACCTATTCATATTCACATTCACACTCGTATTCACACTCGTATTCACGCTCGTATTCATACTCATATTCACAGTGTCGGGCTGCTGGCCAAAAGTTTTAGTAACTTTTTAAAAGTAATTCTCAATGGCCAACGAGCGACCAATTGCCAATTTGTTTACACTTGACCCCGCCGCACGCATTCTCTGTGTGTGTGTGTGTGTGTGTGTGTGTGTGGGTATGTGTGTGTGTGTGTGGATGTGTGTGCTACAACTTAAATATTTGTTGAAATCTTTTATCGTACACAACTTTGGCGTCTCAGGCTTGCAGCGAAGCATTTACCCATGACCCCCAACCCCTCGCCAGCCCACCCTGCCACACACTCCCCTCCTGACCCTTGACTATGGGCCGGGTGGACAGCCGCGCGAACAAAATCAATCTTTGGCAGCTGCAAACTGCTTTTGGCTGCGAGTGCTGGGCGCCAGCTAGGATTCATGTCTACCCGATGATATTTCAATGTGTGGCTGCCACACAAGCTAGCCAACCCCCTCTCCCCACTCTCTCTCTCTCTCTGTCTTAGTCACCCTCACCTGAACAAAAAGGTGCAAAAAGTTGACGTTTGTGACTTGTGCAACGCTGTGCAACACTGGTCGCAGCCCGCTGGCAATTTGTCTGCCAGCTTGGCTTGGCTGCCACTTGCTTGCAGGACCCCCCACCCCCCTCCTCCTCCACCTTCCTGTTGCCCCTTGAACGAAAAGTTCGTCTTACTTAAGATTTTTAAAATGCAATAAATCATTCACAGCTCTTTCACTTACTTAACGAACTTTTGCCACATCAATGTGCCGCGTTGCAGGGCGTGCTGCTTAGCGGGGGGGGAGAGAGGGGAGGGTGGGTGGCGGTTTCTGTTTTTGTTTGCCACGGGAATTGGCCAGCCAAAGTTGGTAAAGTTTTCAAACTCAACTGTGCGACACGTTGTTAAGCTTAGAAGCATTTAGAAGGCACGCCCCCCAACGCCCAACCGCCCCCACGCCCGTCCACGCCCACCCATCAAAATGATAAACGCAAAAGCAGCAGCAGCAGCAGCAGCAGAAGAAGAAGCAGAAGGAAAAGCACAACAAGAAGCGCAATGCAAAGGCAAAGGCAAAGGCAAAGAAAAGTGTTAGGAAAAGTGAGCAGGAAAAGCGAACCAAAAAGTTGCTATTAACCTTTTCCGCTTTGGCCCCTTTCTATTTTCAGCCATGGCCCGAGTTTGGCCATAAAACATGCCAAAAATAGCAACCGGCTGTGTGCGTAGCTGCCGCTACAGTAGACACTCTCTATAATGAGCTGCATATGTCCATTCGCAAAATGTCGATAAATGTTGGGGTCAAGGATTTTCAGGCATAACTCGTTGATTATAAAAGCTGGGTAAACAAAACTTGACATGCAGGCTGAATAGAGATTCGGAATATTGCCCATTTTTTTTATAGAACCTTGCGCCTTTCTTTTGTGTGCCATTCGCAAGTCTTGAAAGTTTCATCAAGATCGCACACTCAATACCGGAGTTAGCCAAGAATGTTATTTCCAGGAATTAAAGACATTGTGGCATTTCCTTCGCGTTCCTTACAGCGCATTTTTACTGTACTTGTGTACATGTTATGCACCATGCCCTGTAAAATCGCACATCGATTTCGCAGGCAACGTTTCAAAATTTATTTCACGCACGTGAACGCAGCAATGTACCCTGCTCCCGAACCTGGTTCTTTCCCTTGTTCCTCCCTTGCTTCATGCTCTTGCTCTTGCTCTTGCTCCCAAACCTGCTCCTGCTCCCTCTCATGCTCCCTGCTCCTGCTCCTGCTCCTGCTCTTGCTCCCAACCCTGCTCCTGCTCCTGACTCTGCTCCAGTCCCAGTCCCCTGCTCTCTTCCCTGCTCCCTCTCTTGCTCGTCCTCCTGCTCCCTGCTCCTGCTCCCTCTCTTGCTCCCTCTGATTTTCCCTCCTCCTGCCTCTGCTCCTACTCCTGCCCGTAACCCACGCACCTTTCGATTGGAAACCGTAACGAAATATTGTGGTTTCGTATCTGTTTGGTGTCCTCTTTCTCCTTAACTGCTGCGGATTGTTGTTTGTTGTTGGATCGAATGTTGTTATTGCGGCGTTTGGTGTAATGCCACAGGATTAGCATAAATAGGCAGGACTCACTGAGTGGCTGTGCGAGTGTGCGAGTGTGTGTGTGTGAATGGAAAAGTGCAATTAGCTAATTGATAGACGCACTTAAATGCCGATGGGGGGCTAGAGAATAGCTTAAGTAAAAACTAAGCCCTAAGGTAGAGAGAGAGAGAGAGAGGGGAAAAGAGAGAGAGACCCAACTGAGCTGCGCTTGAATCTCAATCTCAGGCGTGTCTCAGGCATAGTTAATTATATTTTACTTAGTTTCCTACCTGTCAATTATTAATGATGCCAGCATGCATGCCACGCCCACAGCACGCCCAACGCTCGCTGTCATTAGTCAAAGCCAAGCACAACTGGCCCTTGCCAGCCAGGTCAGCAGAATTGGTCGGAGCCAAGGCTAGGTGCGTGGGTCTAGCTATGATTAAAGGTCAGAGCGTGAAAGGATTTTTTGTCTTATGATGGCAACTGCCAGCGCCAGGAGACAATTGGCGGCAGCTTGGCAAATAGTCCAGGCAAATGGAAAAACAAAACAATAAAAGAAAAACGAAGAAAATAACACACCGAAGCCTAAATACTCTTGCACACATGTGACTTACAATTATGCGAACAGAATTCCAAAAAAGTTTACCATAAATCTCATCTTGCGGCTGATATTTCCCATAGATGCTATAGATCTGCATCTGCCAGGAGGCCAAGTTATATGATACTGTATTTCGATTCAGCCAATTCCAGCATCTGTTCCAACATAGCGACGCGACCGGCTCGGCTGTTGATATATGCTTCATGCGTTGCACATTTCATGATAAAGTCTTAATACCCCATGGCAGGGCATAACAATCCCTCGCAAGGAAATGACACGACTGACAGACAACAAGAAGCAGCAGCTGGAAGAGAAATCGCTGAAAGAGCAGCTCGTATGAATTTGAGGCACGTTGTGTGTGTTGTGCCCATCCCCCGGATTATTGCTTGACTAAACACGTCGACCAAGCGGAGCTCAGCGGCAAACGGGCAGAGCTCCAGATAGCTGCCTCCAGTTAGCCATTCGCCCGGACACGCGGACACCTGCTGTGAATGGTGCTGTGGAACGTTCAAGATGCCTCGTTTATACCTTGTTTATCTTATTCCTCCCCCCTCTCTCTATCGCGCTCTCTCTCTCTCTCGCCTGCTCCTCATCTCTCCTTCTCTTTCACTCTCTGCCTCCGGTTAGCCATTCGCCCGGACACGCGGACACCTGCTGTGAATGGTGCTGTGGAACGTTCAAGATGCCTCGTTTATACCTTGTTTATCTTATTCCTCCCCCCTCTCTCTCTCGCTCTCTCTCTCCCTCTCTCTCTCTCTCGCCTGCTCCTCATCTCTCCTTCTCTTTCACTCTCTGCCTCCGGTTAGCCATTCGCCCGGACACGCGGACACCTGCTGTGAATGGTGCTGTGGAACGTTCAAGATGCCCCTTTTATAACTTGTTTATCTCATTCCTTCTCTCGTTTACTCCTCATCTCTCCTTTTCACTATCTCTCTTTCTCTCTGTAGGAATTGCGCCTTGAGCCTATAAATCAGAGATATGCATTTATGCATATTCCCTTTATAGGAAGTCTACCGAAAAGATCCTCTTCCCTTCCGATATCTTAGATAATAACATGACAAGCATTTTTGTAGCTCTAGCTTGGGATCTGATAAGGAACCTATTTAAGATTGACCAGACATGCTATATATATTTCAATATAGATAGATAGAAAACACTAACTTTTCTCATAGCTCAAGAAATTTTTATACATATGACAGATAAGTAGCGTTTAAGAATATTCTCTTTCTTCATTTGCCCTGAAAATTGAAAGAAACTGATTAAACTGATTAATGAAATGTTTAAAAAGATCGGACCATAAGCACCGAAGGCAATCTCATAGTATAAGGCGTCGGATAGAGGCCAGCGCAGCTTGGTTCTACGTTCTTTGAGTTGATTCCCTTGCAAATAGCGAAGTTTTTCCATATTCTTATTATTTACCCCTATTCTGAGCACATTTAGTTTTAGCCAAGCTCAAAGCAGACGTAAATCTTTTGGCTTATCGAAACTTTTAAACCTCTTCCAGCAGATTATTTTCGCTTTAAGTTTTGTATAAAGTTTTTTGAACTCTGTTTCAATTCAAAATGCACAATTCCCGCAGCAGTTCGCAGGCGAGTGCGACTATTTCAAGTGGCACTCCCTCTCTCCCTCCCTCCCTCTCACTCTTTCTCTGTCTCTCTCTCTCTCTCTCTCTCTCTCTCGCTTGGCCATCATTAGCCAAAGGCAGTTTCGGTCTGGGACACTGTCATCTCTATTTTGGTCATGATTTTTGCTAGCCATTACACGTTTAAGCAGCTTTCATCCGCAAAGCGCAAAAAATATAAGAAAATGGACTTGAATAAATATTTGTGTGTGTGTGTGTGTGTGTGTGTGTGTGTGTGTGTGTGTGTGTGTGTGTGTGTGCGTGCGTTCTACGTGTGGAGAGGGGCGAATAGGGGCTGGCATGGAGTAGATGCCAGCTGCCTGGGCTGCCTGCTCCTAATGAGTCACACGAGAGCTGAGAACAACGACAACAAACAAACAAACAGTGCCCGACCAGAAGATACCCTGCACCCTCGTCTCCAAAAGGGTATGTTGATATGTAATCTTAACGACTTCAAGGAAACAGGGCAGGTTATCGATAATCTTTAATATGCTCGAGTCACTTTTGAAATTTCAAGTTTCTTGCTCGTAAAGTTGCCGAGAAGAAAGCTTGCATAGAGAAGGACGAACGGGCGGACGAATGTGACTACATATACATATATATATATATATATATATGTGTACCTTATGAAGTCAGGCGATGTCTTCTGCTGCCTGTTACATGCATGTTCATTGAACCAACATACCCCGTTCAGTCATTTTCAATGGGCATACAAAAAATAACTCAGCAGAAAGCAAAAGAATTTCAGACATTTGTCACACATGCGACGCAGTCGCCGGAAACATGGCGAATTTTTGTGTCAACAGGCGCTTACAACTAGCAACAACAACAACAGCAACAACAACAACGACAACAACGACAACAACAATTGCAACAAAGCAAAAATATCCTTTTCCCCTGTTGTGCCTCGCCCCCCTTTCAGCAGGCCCGACTGCCTTGCCCACTTCCATTTCCATCTCTATTCCCATTGTCATTTTGGCCCCAAAGTTGAGTTCAGTTGAGTTCGTCATTCAGTTCATTTGTTAGGGCTAGGATGGCGGGACACCGACTCGGCGCGGGGCTGGGGCCTGGACTGGACGGCTGGACGGCTGGAGGATTGGGGGATTGGGGGACTGGAGGGTCACATTGTTTAATAGATGGCGGCACTTTGCTTAACAAGTAGCCGCATTAGTTTATTTACTGCACGCTTTGCGCTCGGTTGTTTGTTGTTGTTCTTCTCCTTATTCCATAGCCCCATCTCCCTGCCGCTCCCTCCCGCTCCCTTCGGCTCCCCCCTCCTTGTGCGTGCGTGTTGGGTCTTATGTGTGCCTGGCATTTATTTATAAAGATATTTCATTTGGTTTCCTCATTTATTTTTATGCTGCCTTCTCTCCTTTGCCGCAACTCTTGTTGTTTTTTCCACTTCTTGGAAATCTCTTGAACGCGTGTAAATTGTGTGATTATTGTAAGTGGACTAAATATGTCCAGTTTTTGTGCTCGCCTTGCCGGACCAGTCCATTCGCGATCATCAGGAATTCATGAGACGTTTTCGCCTGTGCGACGCCTGCCTCAAATTTCAATTGATTTTCCTCTCGCTCTTTGTTTTACTTTTCAAGGCAAATGAGTTGAACTCGCCCACTGTCGCACGTCGCAGCCCCTTCCCCAGGCGGACCCTAAATAATAACACAAATAAATTTTAGAGCAGCTGACCCCCCGCCCCCGCCGCTGCCACGCCCCACTCTAAGCCAGTGTTTTGCTCAAATCTCTGAGGCGCAATTGCGGCAAACATAAAATTTGTGGCTGCCCCCGTGGCAAACAATGGCCAGGCCGAAACTGTTAACATGGCCGCAAGTATGAAATGGCCCTTTAAATGGCCAGACCAATCAAAACGTAACTGTTACAATAAAGCAGCGACAACCCCCGACAAGCCCCGACAATCGCCGACAACCGCCGACAACAGTCCGGCGATCAACAGTCCGCGCAGAAAAGTATGCTTTAAATTTGTGAAACATAGCGTGAGAGCACACAGCAATGGCGACTCTCAAATGCCCTACGATACACGATTTGCCCAATGTCATACACAATTACAACATAAAATATTACATATGCAGAAAGTGTATGTATATTACGACCCATGGTGTATAGCCAATCTATAAAACAGTTTCTTCTGGCCGACTGACTGACTGAATGTCTGACTAACTAAACATGTGCTCCTCTCAAAGTACAAGACTTAAGAGTAAGGAAGCTTTTATACTTCTATGCATCTTTTGTATCAAGTATGCTTGACGAAAGTTTTCTAAAATTCGAACTCCAAGTGGGGTCAAAGGTGGTCAAAGTTTGTGTGTAAAACATGAACAACAAAGCGGCCATAAAAGTCAACTTTGCAAACGTGACGTCACGAGAGCTTGCGTGGCTTATGTGTTTGAGCGAGAAGCCGCTGGCTCAACTCCAGCAGCTCTGAGCGTCGGACTAACAAGCGAAAGGTCGCTGGCTTAACTCCAACAGCTCCTAGAGTCCGACTTACACGCGAGAAGTCGCTGGTTCAACTCCAGCAGCTCTGAGCGTCGGACTAACAAGCGTAAGGTTGCTGGTTCAACTCTAGCAGCTCTGAGGGTCCGACTTACACGCGAGAAGTCGCTGGTTCACACTGACCTTGAACTTTAGGGTTTCAATTCCCGAGAAAACACCAGACAGAAGCAAAAGAAGCTGTACAACTTGCGTAGCTCGACATTATACACTTAACCCGTGCGACGCCGGGCAATTTTATATGGTAAATAATATAATAGAAATAGAATTCAGTTAAATTATTTATGGTTTAACTTACAACTAAGGCACCTCCTTCTCATAGCGATATGTCTGAGGGCAGTCAAGCCATAAATTTAAACAGGCCTGCGATACCCTCACTAAGTGTGCGACAGTGTTGGATAAGGCATAAAAGATTTGCTCCGGCCAGGGGCGGAGAATTGCCCGCGGTTACTTGCACACGAATTAGTTGAAGGTTGTCGAGTGCGTATATGAAATTTTTATGAAAAATTTAATATGTGCGCTAATGTTGGGCTGACGGTTGGCAGCTAAGGGTGAAGAGGGGATGGAAGGGAAGAGGGAGGGAGGGGGGGGGGGGGGGGTGTGGGTTGAAGCTGATAAACGAAGGGGCAGATGCGCCACCGGCAAGTGGCATAAAAGCGTTGGGCATGCGGCCTTTTTGATATGATTTGGGACAGCGGTCGCATTTGCGCTGCTTCACTGAATTTTAATGATTTTTAATGACAACCCCGTGCCCCCCCTCCTTCCCTCCTGACCGCCAGCCAGAATGGCAAACTTGAGGCAAGCAGAAGCTGTAATACTCAGGAGCCGGGCGCAAATCAAATTAATAATAAATATATAATGAATGGCGGGGCGGGGCGGCGCGCAAGGCGTGGCCAAAAGAAAGTCTAAAGTAAAACAAATCAATAAATAAGTTCGCCTAATCCATTTGCTGACGTCACAAAAATGCAGAAGAAGTAGAAGAAGAAGAAATATAATAAAGAAAGTGAAAAGAAAGCAAAGTGAAATAAGTGGCAATTTTCATGGAATTTCCAGCGTGCAGGACACGCAATGCCCGAAAAAAAGGCGCCCGTAAGCATGCAATAATTTTCCCAGCCCAAGCCCCCCCCCGCCTACACCTACACCTACCCCTGCCGACCTGCCCAGTTATCCGCTCTTAAGAAATTCGTAAGCAAAGCATAAATTATGCAATACAATGCCAAGAACTGTGAAATATCAGGCAAGTGCTTTGATATTATAATAGAGCAGGCGGCACTCCTGCTATTGGGAACTCGTATACCAAACATTTATATAGACGTATATATCATTGAGATTATGGCCAGCGGACGGGCGGGGTGTGGGTGTGGGTGTGGGTGGAGCTAATGATGGAGCTTGATAAACGAACCGTGCAATTTGTTTGTCTATTTGAACTTTCCGTCCCGCATTCCATTCCAGCGCCCAACAAATTTGTTTTGCAAAATATGAAAACTTATTATCTCTGCTTAGCCCTGTGCGCGTCTGTCCGTGTGTGTGTGCGTGTGTGTGTGCGTGTGTGTGTAGGTGGTGTGCGTATATGGCAAAAATATATAAACATTATAAGCCAAGCAAAATATGGTACACTCAGCGAAAAAGCTCACCAAGTTGTATTCGATTCTTGACTAAACTTGTCAAAGCAAGGCAGAAATTCTTAGTTTAAGAGCTTTGTTTAATGGCAGACTCAAGTCAAGTACACATTAAATACATGAGTCATTGGCCATTCTGGGAAGAACGAAGAAAGACATTCAAAATGTGAAACTTTAGTAATCTGCATGCGAGAGTCTGCATGCGAGGGCTTGCATGCGAGAGAGTTCGCATGTGACAGTCTGCATGCAATAGGAAAATCTTTAAATGAGCAACCAACATGCTGAAAACTGTTTTTAATTTTGTGTAGTATGCTGGTTCATTTTTCTCTGAGTGTAGAAGTGCTTACGTTGCTTATGAGCAAAGCCAAGTAACAAGAAACAAGCGCCGACTCTTAAACTATTCAGATAGACTCGTAGACTCGCTGACTCGCACTCACTGGCACTCGTATGAATAGCTATGTTCTTCATGCCCTCAACATATAAAGGGTACGTTCACTAAGTCATATGCTTGGGCAGCAATAAAAGGAGGCACATCCGATCCCGTTTTGTGTATATTATTATATATTCTTGATCAGCAACGACTGCCGCTTTTCAGAGACTTAAACACAGAGACGCCAAATTAAAAATTAATTCAAGATTCTTCAAAATCTTTAATGAAATCCTAAGCCGCCATCATTTCGTTTAAGATCTAGAGGCATGCAGACTCTTGCATGCAGATCATGCCATGCAGACTCTTGCATGCAGACTCTCGCATGCTTACTCTTGCATGCAGATCGTGCCATGCAGACATTTGCATGTAGACTCGTGCATGTAGACTCTCGTATGCAGATCCTGCCATGCAGACTCTTGCATGTAGACTCGTGCATGTAGACTCGTGCATGTAGACTCTCGCATGCTGACTCGTGCATGTAGACTCTCGCATTCTGACTCTTGCATGCAGATTACGAAGGGTTCACCTTTATACTTCCCAGAATGGCAACTTAAACCTTGCGCTTTAGTATATACACACATTCTTATGCCTAGCTTTAGCTCTGTCATATTATAAAGATCGGACTTTATGCACCGAAGTCAACAGAGAACGCCTTTTTCTTCTCGCAGCAACTGGGAGGTTGGTAACGGGTATCTCCTAGTCAGGCACACCCGACTTGCCTCAAATGTAGAGCATTTGGCATTCGTGCTGTCGTATATCTTCTCGCTGATGCTCACGCAAAACAACAGCGGAAGAAAACAAAACAAGTGAAAACAAAGCAAAACAAGACAATAAACTGCCAAAAGCATAAGTTTTCAGCTGAGGGTTTGGGGCCTTGGGCCTTGGGCCCTTCCTTTCAGGCCCGTTGCCACCCACCTTGCTGCCGAGTGTCTGCAATTTGTTTATTTGCCCGAATGCCAACAGCGCGCCAGGCCAAAGAATGTGCAATATGTGTTTGTGTAGGAATAATGCATGCAAGTAGCGAACAATAGCCTCAAATCTTAGCACACACCTCTTGACTTTAAGTCCACAATGTAGCAATAAAATGCCATGAGATAGCCCAGTCATATGCATAAAAAACTGTTGGCGCTGACTGATTGACTGACTGACTGACTGACTGACTGACTGATTGATAATCATCATCAACTGTTACAAGGCTCAGCTTTCTTACAGTAGTTATTTCTCTGGAGTATTTCTCTCGGAAGACTGGAGCTTTTGTGAGGACTAAGAAGACAAGATAACAATCGATAGAACACGCTGAAAATATGTATATATATATTATATATATATATATATATATATATATTCGATTACGCAGCTGTTGCAAGCTTTGATTAAAATGCCAATCGCGCATGCTGATAAGAGCGAGTCGAGTTTCTAATCGGTTTGGTAGGAACAAACGAAATGGAAAACATAAAATTGCAAATTGAATTTCCTTTTAACAAACACAATTTTTCAACTTTAAATTGTGCAAATTGTTGCAACAATTTTTCGCATTCTTTTTTTGTCGTGTTTTTGAATGTATCAAATGAAATTCCCGTTAAATTGCATTAGGAAATTTTTCTTTTCTTTTTTATTAAGCCAATAAATGCAAAAAGAAAATAAACAAAATTTAAGCAAAAACGCAAAAAGAAAGAAGCAGCAGCGCTCAAGGCGGTAGATACCCTCGACTGGCGGATACCCTGTAAGAAAGATTCTAGCTTTATGTAGAGTAGAGGCGGTAGATACCCTCGACTGGCGGATACCCTGTAAGAAAGATTCTACTCAGCATAAAGAGTATGTGCTTTTTCTTTCCCTAGTCGCTATGTTTCTTAAATTCATTCCTGATTCAACTTCGGTATTCAGAATCCGTTCTATATGAAATTCTCAGGTACAAAACAGGGCATGCGAAAGTCTCTGTATACTAAAGCTCAAAGCTCTAACTTGACAAACAGGGATTTCTTTCCAATTTCAGGAAAATGCGTGTAGTATCCAAAAGATGAAAGAATCTTTATCAGTATATACTACACAGAAAGTTGGGTTATGCTTTCGGAACCTTGTCCGAGGATCGATATTTATCGATATTTAAAAAAAAAGGCGCAGATATCGGTATGAAATAATGATCCAACTTCGTCTGACTGTGCATATCCAAGTACAATTCTCCAAAACAGACAGACGGACTTGGATATGGGATACGTCACCTCGTTGCATGCACTTGCCTGAAATCGATTATACCCGGTTATAAGCAACGGGTACAGGGTAAAAATGGAAACTGGAAAATTAAGTTGCAAACGCTGTCAGCGAGCTGTGCGTTGAGGGTGCATACGAAGAGGTCTTGTCGTGGGTTTCCTGAGCCCCGACCCCGCCCCCGCCGGCCCCTTGCGGACTTGTTGGTGTTTCCGTTTCCGATTCCGTTTCCGTTTGACAGCTTGACTGGCAGTTGATTTGCCATTGGAAATTGCATTTGTATTTATAACTGACATTTTTATTTCTATAGACTTCTGCATACATATTTGTCATGCATGCTGCGGCATTTGTCACAGCACAGACGAAGCTGCCGTCGCCTCTGACCCCTGTTGTTTGTGTGCCAGGAACCTCGCGACGCCCCTGTGAAATGCCACTGACAAATGAAGCCGCATTCTGGCGTGGAATTTGAAGCTTCGACGACGACGACGACGTCGTTGCGACCAAGCAACAAACAAGCCACAAAAACCCATCAAACCAAGTAAACCGCAACTTGTTCGCCCCTCTTCTCAAGCCCCCCCCCCCTCTCTATGTTGCCCAGGGGCGTCGAGAGGGCGCGGCACTCGTCTAAAATGTTGTAGCTGCTGCTGCTGCTGCTGCTGCTCTTTCTGCTGCTGGGCTTGTGGCTGCATTACCTGTTTCAACTTTTTTGTTACATGTGTTTCACTCTGTCTGTGTATGAGTGTGTGTGTGTGTGTGGGTGTGTAAGTGTGTGGCTGTGTGCCACAACTTGGCTGCGATTCATTTGGCAAATTGCAAAAAGAGATGCGCACGATTACTTGATTAGATGAGCCTCAGGCACCGCCAGCACCTACACCTAAGTTCTCTCTCAAAATATTCACCAAAATTCCGCTTTAAATCTCATACTCATGCTTTCTCCCTCTCTCTCTCTCTCTGTCTGTCTTTGCAGGTAAGCTGGCAACAAGAAACCGGGCCAAGTGGCAAGTGGCAAGCGGCAAGTGGCATGTGGCAAGTGTCAAGCGCCGCCATTTGTGGCCCTTGGCACACTCACTTAATATAATAATAATCACGAATTAAGCGTTATGGCTGCTCGCCCAGTTGCCACATTTATCCGAGCTGCAGTTAAAGTTTTTGTTGAAAAGTTGCGCCACATTGGCCCACCCTTAGGGTGGCTCAAAGATGCATAAAAACCACTCAGCGGGCGAGCCGCTAAGTAATGCAGCTAATGCTCAACGGATGCCAAACATTAACTTGATCATTATCAGCCTAACATCATGATTAGCTCGATCATTGTGAGCATTAACAGCTGGGCACAGTGGGACAAATTACAAAATAATTTTAACTTTTACTTGAAGTGTCCTTGGAAAGGTTGCAATATGGCCTGAACACTTGATGTATAACCTATTTCACAAGTATTAAGAAGGCGTATTGGCTTGCTATAAAACATATTTATCCGTCTTTGTAGCTCGTCTGAAAAGACCCTATGGGTTTCGGTTAGCTAAGCCAATCTCATCAGTCCAACCGACTATGCAATACTCTGTTCCCAGTGTTAAAATCTGTAAAGAGGTGCCCATTTGATTGACTCTTAGACTGTGACCCTTAAGTGGACAATGAAAACTTGCACTTGAGGCAAATATCCAATTTTAAGGAATTGTGAATATATCTCAGTCTTTAGAGTAACTTTTCTAAAATCGACCTGTGACAGGCATTGATTATTGCGACTGATCCGCCCAATATACTCTCTACGCTATGCGAACAGAGTATAAATATAAAAGAATATTAAAAAATTAAATTAACTAGCTTGGAATGCAAACGTGCGGCTTTGAAAGGTCGAATTGCGAAATTTGAACTTTGTCTTTAACAAAACTTTCATTTGGGTGGAGGCACATCGATAGATTTATCGATTTTGATAACATTCAAATATAATTCGTCTTATGTACAATTCAATTTGATTTCGTTCCACTGTGCCTGCAAATGAAGCTAATGAATCAGCTCTCGAGTCTTTAAGAAAATTTTTTGAGTAAAGCCACATCGATAAATCGATAGATTTAGATAACATTCAAATATGACCTTGAAATTTCCAGTTTTTTGTTATTCTGACCCACTGTGCTTGAACATGGCGCTCCAGAGTCAACAGCAGAGTCTTTAAGAACAGTTTTACCTGAGTGAGGGCACATCGTTAGATTTATCGATACAAATAACATTCAAGGTTTATTCGTTTTATGCCCAATATAATGTGATTTTGCCCCACTGTGCCAGCAAATGGCGCTCCAGAGTCGGCTACATTTGTGCATATTTAATTTGCACTCGACTAAATGCGCACTTGCCACATTTAACTGGCAAGAAAAACTTGCTCGGTTGCCGCGTCGGTGGGCGTGGCCGTGTGTCAGACAGCTAAACAAACAAAAATTTGAGCGGCTGTAAACTATGCGCCAAGTGGCCAAGTGGCACCTGCAACCCGCACCCCGGCTCCCTCACGCTCACTCAAGCCCTCAAAGCCAAAGCCAAAGCTATTAATATGCCGCAAAGTATGCTATACTTTTGTGCACAGTTCGTGGCTGCCCTTTGAAAACGTCTGCCGTGGAAAGGGGGGCGACTGGCAAATGGCGTCAATTTCATTGTAATCAAGTGCCCGCTTAATTAATTACAGCTCTTTATAAGTGTGCGTGTGCGTGTGTGTGTGTGTGTGTGTGTGTGTGTCGCCTCGAGCGCTGCTCTTCATTAGCATAGCGAACACTTTTTGGTCAGGTTACATTTTGCGTCTAACTTAAACTCCGCGGCTTAGTTCCCCATTAGCCCCCATTTGCGCAGCCCCCCAAACTAAAGGACATCTCGAAAAGAAATTGAGTTCATATTTCAGCTCGATTTTGTTTTTCTTTTCTATTTCTTAATGGATAAAACTCTGGAAATTGCGCTATATTGTTCTGGCCAGTTAAGTACTCAGCACTTCATCTTAGCAAATAAAGTCTAAAGAGATTCGGTACATGGCCAAAAACTTAAGCCCAACCATACTTGAACCTCTTTAAGCCTAACCTAACTTAACCCTAGCTAAGCTTATTGTGAAGGATTGAAATACTTTGCCCAGGCCACATCGATATATCCTAATATGTATTACGCATTGCAAAGATTCGCGACCTCATAAGCTGCCAGACTTCCTGTTGACTTCCAATCTCAAAGTTCTCTTTCAAAATGTTCTGTTATTATCAATTTTTTCGTTTATATTCAATGTGAACGCTTTCGACTTGTGAAGTACCCTCTTAAATATGCCTAGCAACTGCCCCTTCGAACTTTCCATAAGCCCACCAAAACTTAATCGATGTTTAGGCATGAGAGCATTTTGTTCATGGTTTGATCCGAAAACTAAACATTATATTTGTTATCTTTTGGCTTTCTTGGCAAAGATATCTCGTTATCCCATATAAGAAATGCAAAGAAATTTGACTTTTAATCTAAAAATGTTAGCTTTTATCGAAGAAGAAGAAGAGGCCGTGGACAATATCGACTTGTACAGTGCCTCGGGAAATGTGCCTAGGAGCTATCCCTACCAAAGGCCCAACTTTCATAACTTGGCCAAAACTTAGCCCAGCTTGAAGAATGCGGCCATTTTGGACGTGTCTTGCAAGCAGGTATAAGGTATCTCGCAGTCGGGCACGCCCAACTAGACTCCTCTTGCTTCTTCTCCTTCTCATATTTATCTCGTTTTAAATACCTTTCGAAATGTCTTCTCGGTCCAGAGCACTTTAATGGTTCGCGCTGTTCATTGGCTTGTCTTCTTCTTCTTCTTGTTCTGCCATTTTCATTGGGTTTCACAGCACTCAGCTAATGTCTGTCGGGCATTTTGTATGCCCCGCCTCATTTGTTGGCCATTTGTTGCTGCTGGCTGTTATTTTATTTTTGTTTTAGCCGCTTTTATCAGATTATAAAACATTAATTTAATTTACTTACACTGCGAGTCTTATTTATTGTTGTTGCTGTTGTTTTTGTTGCCGCAGACACGCAGCGCCCCAATTGACGCGAAATTCAATTAAGATATAAAGTGAAATAATTTTTTAATGGCTTCGCCGCGCACAGCACGAGACCAAAACAAAGCACAACAGCAACCGATAGAGAATAGAGCGTGTGCGAAAGCAATAGCTAGAAAGCTGAAGAGAGAGAGAGAGAGAGAGAGGGGGAGAGAGAGAGAGAACGACGGGACATTTGAATTGATTTCCCCAATGAATCGGCATGGCATTTGACACTGGGCATTGGGACAAAGGACTTGAGGATTGTTCCTTTCAGCCGCACATCATAACTTAATGTCATCAGCACAAATGGCCGAGAGCGGAAACGGAAATGCGCAGCGCATTGAACGAGCTGAATGAGCCACTTTGATTGCCACACCCAGCCGCCCGCCCATTACGGCAACCCTTCTAATAGGATGCCACACGAGCAGCTGCCAAGCTGCCAAGCTGCCCAGCTGTCCAGTTGCCAGGCGATGTTGAAAATAATTACGACGTGTTTCGTTGTGTCTGTTGCACAAAGCAGGCTTCAAACAGGGCTGAGGGGCGGGCGGAGTCACCAAGGTGCAGCCATTGTTAGACATGACTCGATTAAGCTCGACACCCACACTCCGAGAGAGAGAGAGAGAGAGAGAGAGAGAGATAGAAAGTTGTTGGCTGGAACTGTGTACATATATATTTTAATTAAAATTAAGGAACGCAACATTCAAACACGCAACCAACAACAAAATGCAATCGCCCAAGCAATATGCACTGCAAGAAATTAATTGCTAGCCTCACACAATCTGAGGATAAGCTCACATGACAAAAGACTCACCACAACAAATATTTGACAAAATACATTTAAGGGAGAGTTTTCCTGCTCTCCCACTTGAATGCGCAAAGCCCAAACATTAGATCTAAAAGCTTGCTTAGATATAATCACAAAATGTGACACACAACTTTAATGGAAATACACAACTTTGTACTCTACGCTTGAGAAGAAGCTGAAGACGCTTTCAAGGCACAGACAAGCGATCAGAGCTCTTGAAAGCGCATTAAAGCTCTTTCGAAAGCTCTTTATCCTTCGAAAAACACAAAAGCTTTATTGAAAGCATATAAATGCTTTTTCTGAGAAGACGCTTAGAAAGCTCACAACATGAAAGCACAACTAGGCCGCTTTTCTAAAAAAAAAACAAAATAGTAGTCTTTAAGGCTTTTGTATGCTTTTTCTGGCAAAGTAGCCATAAAAGCGCTTAAAAGCAAATAAACGCTTTTTCTGATAAATAAACTCTTCATGCGAATTGAAGAAGAAACTTAAAAGCGCATTTAAGCTCTTTCTATTGAAAAACATGAAAGTAGTCTTTAAAGCTTTAAATGCTTTATCTGGCGAAGAAGCTTTGAGAGCATCTGAAAGCTTCTTCTTTTAGACAACAGTCTTAAGTGTCTTATAAAGAAGCTCTCAATGCGAATGAAAGCTTTGGCGCTTGAAAGCACATTAAAGCTCTTTCTTTTTCAAGCGCGCCTGAATGTCTTGAAAGCTTATAGAAGCTCGCTCTCTCCCTCTCTCTCTCTCTCTCTCTCTCTCTCTCTCTCTCTCTCTCTCTCTCTCTCTCTCTCTCTCTCTCTCTCTCTCTCTCTCTCTCTCTCTCTCTCCCTCTCTCTCCCCCTCTCTCTCTCTCTCTCTCTCTCTCTCTCTCTCTCTCTCTCTCTCTTCTTTCGCTTAAGAGTTTTATAAATATCTCTCTCTCTTTCGCTTAAGAGTTTTATCTCTGTCTCTCTCTCTCTCCCTCTCTCTTTCGCTTAAGAGTTTTATAAATATCTCTCCTCTCTCTCTCTCTCTCTCTCTCTCTATATTTCTGTTAAGAGTTTTATTTCTCTCTATCTCGCTCTCTGTCTCAAAGTAGCAGCTAAGTTCGGGCATCTCGAATGGGAGATCCTTTATGGCAGCTGAAGCTACAACTTTTCAATTTAATAAAACATTTTTTCGTGCTTTTCGCCGCAGCACTCCGATTTGCAAGCGATGCTTTTTGTGGACTACACTTTCTCAACTCGAGTCAATTTGTTTGTTTTTCAACATCAGATATTATTTAACTTAGCATATGAGAGCATACGCTCTTGTGACTCCGGGCGCAAAATGAATGGATGCAGAAGAAATAATGAGTTTCGAGTTTTCACATATTATGCTGGCCGACATATTGAAACCCAGTTTTAAAGTGTGTTTTTTTATTCTTCATTTTGGTTTTTTTTTTTTTCGAGGTAAGAGATTCTGCACCGCAGGCGTAGAGGGGCGTGGCAGGCGTGTCAGACAGCCAGACAATGGGGCGTATGCGCAATGCCTTCCTAACGAACTTGTCGCATAGTTTATGCTGTTGCAAATATTATATTATTTGATATGTGACGCACACACAGAAAGAGACTGTAACACACACTAGTTGTGTGTGTGTGAGCGGTGGTTGGCGGGGGGTGGGGGTAGCTGAAGGTGTGTTTAGCTCCCAGAGCGCTAAAAAGTTTGCGATGCCTTGCAAAAACTTGAATACACGGTCGAGTATGTCCATGTGAGTGTGTGTGTGTGTGTGTGTGTGTGTGTGTGTGTGTGTGTGTGTGTGTGTGTGTGTGTGTGTGTGTGTGTGTGTGTGTGTGTTAGAGAGCCCTGTCGCATATATCCGTAACTAATTAGCAGCATGACTCACCTGGGAATATGTGCGCGCCTGTGTGTGTGTGTGTGTGTGTGTGTTGGTGTGAGGGAAAGAAGAGCCGTGGCTCGCTCTGCTCGGTTTGTTGATAAACCCACGAAATGCCTTTGTCTCCTGCGAAATAGAGGGGCCGTTGGGCGTTCGAAGGGGCGGGGCGGGGCGTGGCATGTATGACAGTAATGATGGCAGCAGCGTTAGCGCAAACAAAAAACCGCTAATTAGTTGAAAATAAATAATGAGCAAATGCTTCCAAAATGCGGCGCAAACAATTGAAACGGAAGCCAGCGACGAATGTGTGTGTGTGTGTGTGCATGTGTATTTCTCTCTGTGTGTGTGTGCGAGTGTGTGCGAGTGTGTGCGTTCGTGCATAGCCTTTTGTGGGTCAAGAAAGTGCTGAAACGACAGTTTCCAAGAAAAACCGCATCGTTGCAGCATTCAAAATGTGATAAAGAAAAAACTATAATTTTGTTAAATTCATCCCAAATAAGGCAGCAGGAATCGGTAAGATGGAAATTAGAAGAGTATAATCCCTTTGTATATATGTTAATTGATCAACAGCTGAAATTGGAACTGATGAGCCGCAAGTTCGATTTGAAGTATTCGGTCGCCACCTTGCTCAAAATATGTTACATTTACAAGCATTCACATTCGGCGATTCCATTGGCAAGTGTCCGTTGTCGGCAACATGTGAATGGCAAAAGTGCCGCTTCTTTAAATAAACAGCTGATTGGTTTGATTGGTTTTAGCAAAGCGCCGCAAAGTTTTCCTTCGAAAACTCAAATAATTCGGCCTGGAGGTGGGGCCTCCATTTAATGAACTCTTTGCCGAATGTGGCCATCTTTAAATGTCAGCTGTTTGTGGGAAGGATACTTTTAAATTTTTCATAACATCGATACAAAATTCGATAAATCATTGCAAAAAAACACGAGCTACTCGCACAAAATTACATGCAAATGTGAAATATGTGGTTTCTTATGGGAAAATCTACAGACAACATATATTTGACATAAGCAGAAATGTAAGAAATGTTGACAGTGGAATAAGGCTAATAGACGTCAGAGCGTCGGACTAACAAACGAAAAGTCGCCAGTTCAAATTCAGTTTGTACAGGAAAAACTTGAATTGTAACATAATGTATTATAGACTCTCGTTTAGTAGGATCTGATTCAAGAGAATTTTACTTATTGGATACCTCACCCCATTCTCTCTTCTCCGTCTTTAAGGTAAGCTTAAGGGTATCTTCCAGTCGGACACTCTTACCTCTTCTTTTTTCCCTTATTCATGAAAGTTGGTCACCTAACGTTCGAGTCGGACGAAGTTCTCTGTAAAAAATGTAATAAAAGTTAAAAAAATAATCGACTTGATAAATAATTTAAAAGCTTTAAGATTTGCTTAAGCTGTGGAATATCGATTGCGATTGGCAGTTTTTCGCTACCCTTTAAAAGTTGAGTCCAGCTTAGACAAAGTTTCACAGATTTTTCCTTGGGATTACAGCTTTAAGGCTACCAAAGTCCATATTTTTTTTCTAGCTTTATAATCAAAGTTGAAGAGGGAAACAAAAGTTTGGGAAAAATATTGTTGAAGCGACAGAAAATGCATAAAATGTAAATGTCAAATCAATTTGGCTGTGAGAGAAAATACTCAAAACTGTTATACTGGCATACTGTAATGCTATTAACAGCTCAGCAGCTGCACCTGAATGTTGATGTTGCGGGTAGCCTGACGGTTAGCGAGGGGGGGGTTAGCTGATTTCACTTAGCCAACTCATTTCTTATTAAACAGACAGAATTTGCATACGACGCAGCCTTCGCACTCAATTGAATTTTTATGAGCCGGCAGCCTCAGTAGCCCAGGAGCCCAGAACGACGCGCAGATGCACGCCCAGGACTCGGTCTGGCTTATCTTGGCTCGCTGAAATGCCGAGGCATAAACCAAAAACAAACAATCAGTCCGTAGAGCCCGATCCGGAGATACCCTGTACCGAACTCAAGCGAACTGTTGTGCCTCTTCTCTTCTCTGCTGTGACCCTCAATATATACAGAAAGTTCGGACCTTATTGTCCGATCTTTATGAAACTTTAAGTGCCTTGCCTTGCGAGGTATGTTTGGAGGAATCTAAAAAGAAAAGAATCTGCATCAGTAATGCTTGACAATAGCCTACGTTATAAATGTGCTGTATCTGACTCAAAGATTATGCTCGAGTAATGCTTAAATAAACTGGGGAAACATGGAACACAAAATCTTAAACCCAAGGTTCGTTTTCTGTCCGAGACAGACAGACGAATAATTGAGTTCGAGCTCCGTCCCCTTGCCAGTTACATGCAGGGAAAACAAAACATTATATACCATATTTGACTTTTTACAGGGTATTTAGACGAGAACAATGAACAAAATACAATAACAAGGCGAAAAAAGAAAACGAACTTGAAGATAAAACGTCAGCGACAGCCGCAACTTGGGCTTAACTTGGTCTTTGTTTCTAATGCAGCTCCGATAAGGCCGACCAGCCGAGGGGCTGTGCGGGGGCGTGGCTGGGCTGAGTGGTGGGAGGGGAGGGGGGGCTGATACGGTTCGTTGCGCTATCTGCGTGCGGGCAGCACAACTTTTTTATCAAACACCCGCACACACAACAACAAGGAGAAGGAGCAGACAGCTAAAGTTTTGGCATGCATTTTGGCCATTTTTATGCAAATCAAAGCGTTTTTAATCTCTTTAAGCCCGGCTCAAAGCACGAGCCGCCATCCGAAAACGTGCCATTGCGAGCATTTCGCTCAGCGCCGGCAAACTTGACGGGGAAACTGCGAAATAAACACGTAATTAAAACCGCATGTTAATGCACTTAGTTGTTGGGCCAGAGGCCAGGTCAAAAGCGGCGCCGCCATCTATGCGAACTTTGGGCCAGTTTTCATTTGAATTTGAAAAACATTCGCATTAAAGTGCTAAAGAAATTCCAGGCTCCTCGCCCTCTCCATTCGCTGGCCTTGTGTGCTTGTGCAAAACTATTTCAATATAAAATTCATTTCATTTGCAGAGCGAAAGATAGACGCACAGTCTAAAGTGAAGAGTTCGGATTGGCATTGAGGCTGGCAAAAAAAAAATTAAATAAAAATCGGCGAGTAAGACTACCCCAACCGGAATGGATCCGACTAGCAAATGCCCTACATTCCTCCTTATCCCCATATATTAAATGAGAAAGTGTGCATTAGGCTCTGACATAAAAGAGAGGCTGTATGGCAAACAAAAGATCAAACACAAGGTTCTGTGTAGCTGGTCGATATTTATCGATATTTATCGATATTGTGAAGACGAAAGGAAATATCGTATCATTCCCAGACGGACTGGCGCAGAGAAACATAGCTAAAAGGACTCTTGATGGATTTGCGGAATTCAGGAGCATCTCATAATCGATATTTATCGATATTATGAAAACGGGCGGAAATATCGTCTAATACATCGACGGACTGAAACGAATCTTTGTGGGCACGGAAATGATTTCTTCTGCCTGTTACGTGCATTTACACAAGTACATCATACCCGCTTACAGCTCATACAGGGTGTGCAAAACAGGAAAAAATGTGCACAAAACAATGCAAAATAAATGAGAACGAATCAAGCTGAAAACCGCGCAAAAGTTTTCTTGTTAAGAGCCCAAAACTGCCAAACAACTACCCATTAGCATATACACACTAGACCATAATACACCCTGCAGCATAGCACAGAGTTCGAGGCTGTTTAAAGTTTTGTTTGCCACGATTTCGCTGCGAAATTAAAAGAAGCCTCCAATGCACTCGACTAAAATCGACGCTTGGGCTTTTTGTGCAACTTCCCCCAGCCGCCGGCAGGCCCTAGGCCTCAACCCCTTTTTATGACTGCGAGCGCAATCAGCAATTAAAGCCAAAGCATAAGCTGAATTCCAGATTTGGTCTCAAATTGCGCCGCAGTCTAGTTGCCCATTTGCATTTGAAGGCGTCTTATTAAGCCCAGTTGCCACTTGAAAGCCAGCGACAACGTGGTGGCAGCAACAAGCACGACTTCGCCTTTTATGCCAGGCGTGCTGCAGTAAATGCGGCTGCTTGAAATTTCTGACTTGGTACTCAAAGCGCGGATGCAAGACCAGAAATGTGTTGAATAAAATAACAGCATAACATAGAATATAAGCACCTGCTTCTGGTGAAGTGCTTTGCTTTACAATTTTATATAATAGTATTGTGTAACAGTTTTGTATTACAGTCATGTATAACAGGCAGATAATATGATATTTTGACAGAGCTACTTATAACAGTTATGTATTACAGAGATGGATAACAGTGCATAAACACAGCATTGTTTATTATGGTATAAGAAACATGAACAAAGCGATGCATACTTGTGTATACAGTTTTGTATAACAGTCTTCTATAACAGTTTTGCATAACCGTTTCGTATAATGGAAAATGAAAATAAGGCATGTTGTATAACAGTATGATAGTGAAATGTATAACAGTTCTATATCATGGTTGGGTATTCCAGCTATGAATAGCTATGTATAACAAATGTGTATAACAGGCAGGTGCAAATTTTCCTCTATGTAGTATGAGAAACTACAAATTGGTAAGTAGTACGCTTAGTCATCGATTCTACACAATAGTTTTGTAAGACAGTTTTTGTCAAATCTGGAATATAACAGGGGGGAAAGTGATATAACAGTATGACAGAATACCACGTGAAGCTTATACTACTTTAACATATAACAGTATATGAGACTTCTGTTTGGCGGCTGAGTATAACAAGTAAAGTGTTAGACATATTTTTCTTATACTTATAACACTTTTGTCAAACTATTTCGACGCGAATCTTAATGCATTTAACAACACTGGCGCCTACACAAAAACAAAACCGTTTTAGCAAAATGAAGTCCACATTTCCATTTGTTTTGTTGCTGTCATCTAAGAAAACTCAATTTGGATTCAGTTCCGCTCGCATTAGGCGGGTCAAGGTTCACATGTGCATGACACACACATAGACTGTGTCTGTGTGTGCGTGTGTGTGTGTGTGCGTGTGTGTTTGTGTGTGTAATCAAGTGCACGCTTGGGATAACGCAACATTTATTCAAATCCTAGTAAGAGCCCATTTCGTCGTATTAAATAAAAGTTGCGGACTGACGACACAGAAGGCGCTGCGTACCCTTAGGGTAGAAGGGAGGCTTAACTAGAAGGGAATGGGGAGGGGGGAGCAGAAGAGAGGTAGAAATAGGTTAGGAACAATGGACAATGGATAATGCGGAGACAAAGAGTCGACAGAATGAAACGCGCAAAAGCGAATAAACACATGAAAGTCTAAATTTAATGGTAAAAGCTATTGAAGCATGTTTAAAGCCCAACACAAACATAAGTACACATACACACATGCACACACACACACACACCCATTCACGCACACAGACACGTACATGGACAGAGTATGGCCTTGTCAGACAGTTAAAAGAAAATCAAAAGTGTAAGAAGGAGCCGAGCCAGAATAACAACTGGACCAATTCGCTTGTTGACGCTTTTTATACCCTGTAGCCATTGCAAGTGGGTACAAGAAAGGGGTATGCTAGATTCGTGCAAATGTATGCAGTAACAGGCAGTCGAGGGCTTCTTCTTTCTCAACCACCTTCAACAACTAATCAATCTAGTCGTCTTCAACTGTCTGTGAGTCCAACTTTTAAACTCCCTTTGAATCCTTTCATAATTGAAATGATCAAGAAATTGTCTCAAATCGATAAATATCAATAGCCAATTTTGAATACCATTGTTTATTTTAATAGGTAGAGACAACAAGTTCGGCATGACGATTCTGCCAGCTTTCCTTGTTTTCATGGAATCGATAAATATCGATTTTCTGCCTCGGCTTGGTAGGCAAACTTCGCTGTAGAGGAATCGATAAATATCGATTTCCTACCCCGGGTATTTAGATCCCCGGAAATTGATCATGTCGATTGCGGTATGTTAAGCTTATGCCATAATCTGTCCTCGTTTGCCTCATTTTCACGGAATCGATAAATATCGATTTGCTAATACGAGAATAAGCTGCTTGCTGGAAGGCAGCTTGCAGTCTGGTACAGGGTATCAGCTGGTCGGGCACTCACGCCAGGCCGCACTCCTATTTGTTTTCTTGCTTTCTTGGGTTTTGCTTTTGTTATCGGCTCTTGTTGTTTCTGATTCTTTTATTTTGCTTGCATATGTGACGCTTTTTATGAGGCCGCGCCTCGCTCTGATAAGCGAAATCAAATGTCGAAACTGACAATGTAAACAATTTCAAATGTCCTGTGTGTGCGCGTGTGTGTGCGTGTGTGTGTGCCTGACTGTATTCCATTACCTCTGTCCCATGTCCCCAGTCCCATGTCCGTGGTGCCAGGGTCCTGTGACCACCGCACATTACATGCTCGTCAACGCATGGCGCTGATTTCCGTTTCCCGCTGCCGCCAGCCGCCAGCCGCCAGCTGCGTTGCCAGACAAACAGCGTTGCCAGCTGTTGATGCCACATAACGGTGCTCGTAAGTGCTCGTAATGCAAATGCCATAAATAACAATTTCAAAGGACACCAGAGAGAGCTGCCATTGTCAAGCGGCCGATAATAGCATTCGCGCAGATACCTACTTCTATGCACACGTACATATACTCCACCCAACCGATATATATATATATATTTTTCGCACACTCTCTCAGTCATCCATCACACACGCACACACGCACTTCACAACACAGTCACAAGTCAAGCATCAGACAAACAATATGTGAGCACAAGAATTGCGTTGTACCCAACCTGAAGCTCGCGCAGGGAAAGCATAGATCCCATACTTAAATGAAACATAAGCTGCTTGAGTTGCATTCGCCATCTTCTAGTTTCTTAATATTATAAGGGGCTTCGATCTTCATGCTCTGCAATTCGTTGGAAGCTAGAGAAATCTTTTAATTATTATTGTTGCGCACATTCCTTTTTCACTTCTTTGTTATATTTTCTTAAATCGAATATGCTAGCGTTTCTCCTTTGCGAATAATAAAACACATAACAGGCAGATTTGAACCAGCGACCTCTCGCTTCTTGGCTCGACGCTCGAACTTTTAAGCTACGCAGACTTTATTAGTACAAGCAAGAAAATTTCCATTATATATTGAATACAAAACTTTTCACTTTACATGGGCTTAAAGTTTGTGCCCAAGTGGTCTGTAAATTATTACGTACCCCTTAATGGGAGCTGATATCATTATTATTCTGGCTGCGAAGCCGCAGGATAAACAAATTGAAAAGCAATTTGAACTAATTTTAAACAAATTGCTTGGATAATTCCAACGAGCATTTGAATGCCGCTCACATACACCCAAACACACACACACACACGCACACGCACACATATGCACACACACGCAAGCTGGCACACACGCAAATTGCTTTCATTTGGTAGCACACAAAACTATGCGCAAAGCGTTTGGGCAATGGCCAAAATAACAACAATTACAATCATAACAAACAAAATAACATGAGAAATGCCATTTGCCAAAGCCAATGCCGCGATACCCTTCAAAAATGTATTCAATAAAGAAATATTTGTGAATTGAAATCGTTTTTGTCGTATTTGTAGCTTAAAAGCGGTTTACACAACGCTTTAAGGTGTAGGATGAAAGTGAAGGTTAAGGAAAGGTTAAAGAAAGTGAAACTGAAAGAAAAAAGTAGAAATCCAGCTATTCTCAGACCAATAAAAATATCCATTTTAAGTGAAGCTCAAAAGTTATTCAAAAGTTGTTTAACCAAGATGCTTACAAAGTGGTTTTAATCTTCTTAAAGGTGCTTTGAAAATAGTTTATTCTAAGACCACAAAATATATATCTCTAAAATTTCGAAAAGTGCATTAAATGGGGCTTAAAGGTGATTTCAAAGTGCTTGAAACTAGCTTTTTAAAGGCTTAAAAGTGCTTTAAAGCTAGTTAATAAGTGCTTTTAGAGATGGTTAGAAACAGTATGATCTAAAAGTGTTCAAAAGTTGTTTGAAATTGGGTTAGCCAAGATTTTTAAATGCCAACAAGCTGGTTTGCTTTGGATTTAAACATTTTGTAAATAATTTTGTTGAAAAGTCCCTAAAGAGTGGAGTGAAAGAGGTTTAAACTAGCTTTAGAAGTGCTTGCAAGCTGGTTTGAAGATGTTATAAAACCTATTTTTAGAGCTGCTTTTTCAAATGATTTCTTTAAAGACAACAAAAATCAATCAAACATTTGCTTAAAAGCCTTTTTACAAAGTGCTTTGAGCCAGATTTCTAAATGATGTTTAAAGGCTGCCTTTAGAAACTTCTTGACAGGCGTTTTGAGCATATTTTATTCCAAGAGCACGAAAAGTGTGCAACTAAAATTTGGCATATAGCCTGCGTTTGCGGGGCTCAAAATAATTTCAGACTTGGTTTTGCTTTAAATACTGAATACCAATTAAAGTACACAAAAAACGGAATGCATGCACACATGTGCATAAAAACCACTTTAAAAGTGTTTTTTTTTTTTTCTTTTCTTAAAAGTCAATTAAAAAGCGAGCTCTTTGTGAAAAAGTTGAAATATCCGTTGGCTACGAAAGTGTTTGGCTTAGTGTAAAAGCAACTGCGACACCGATTGGCGATGGCAACAACAGATATCAGATACACCTCCAACAACAACAAAAGCAACAACAACAACAACAAAAGCAGCAACAACAAAAGCAACAACAACAACGGGAAGAACAGGAAAAACAATGCAACTTTACAAGCAATTAAAACTTGAATTGAAATGTTTTTTTGGGCGCATCAGAAAAAAATGTGCCAATGGCTTGTTAAAAATGCGTTAGTTTTACCAAATAACTTGACGGCCCAAAAGGGACCAAGTAGAGGGGATCGGGGGTGGGAAGGGTTACTGAGGGATCAATAAGCCACGTTTGAATGTTTTTGGCAGTGGAAAGCAGTTCGAATCGAGTTCAACTAGCTGCAGTACTCCAGCTGAGGTGCTCTCCGAGCTGTGAAAATAAAACGTTCTCGGCTACACTGGAAAAAATGAGCGCTGGCTAAAATATTTACAGCCGCAGAGCCAGAGCATGAAACTCTTGCTCTAAATAGTGCAAATAGTTGATAGATAAATTGATGACAGAGCCTTGGACTTTGACATACGCTGACTTTTGTTTGTTATAGTTAAGCCCTGCAAATTTTGAAAGTAGATCGGACTATAAGCTCCGAAGTTTACATGGAATGCATTTTCCATAGATAATGTCGAAATAAGAAGTTGGACCCTGTGCTCTCTCATCTCTCGACTAGAGCACATTTAGCTAAACAGATTCAAGCTCTTTGCTCTTTTGCTGACTTTTTAAATATTTATTAATTTGCAATGATTTTCAGCTTATTGCAATTGGCATTCATTTCTCTCAGTGTAACTAAAATGCTGGCGATTTGCGCTTTCGATTGGTTCATTTCGGTAAGGCAAATGTTGACAATAGCGCCACATACCAAGACACACACACACACACACACACACCAGACAAACACACACAGATACACACACACACACACACACACACACACACACACAGATGCACACACACACACACACACACACACAGATACACACATGGCCGCTAATCCCCAGAAAATAGCCGCCGTCAACAATTGGCGTCTGATGCTTGTTGAGTTGGTTAGTTGGACATTGGTTTCGGTTTTCGGCTTTCGGTTTTGGGTTAGGGCAGACTGTGGAAGGGGGCGGGGTGTTCGCTTTAGATTAATTGCTTTATGAGCTTCAATAAAAGGCGTGGCCCTTAGCCGGCAGCTGGCTGGCATTTTGTGAACTGCAATTAGCAGCAAATAAAATAATTTACGAATGTAACGACCAAAAATGCCACTCAATCGCACTAAACATTGGCCAGGGGGGGCGAATGAGGCGGGGCTGGGTCAGAACTGGCGCTGACCAGCTGGGGGTCGGCAACAGCGGGTGGGCGTCGAGGTGGGGGGGCGGCAGCAGCCGTTGCCAGTTGCGTGGTAATAACAACAAATTGCCAAAAATGTTTGCCCACTTACAGACTGCGAATTGTGATTTCTCGCATTCCAAAGCACACGCACACACACACACACGCACGCACGCACGCACGCACGCGAGAGCTGAGAGTGGAATCTTATTAAGCCAGCTTAGATTTATAGCCTGCTTTTAGGCGGGGCGGCGGTCTCTTTATTAAATTGGCCCCGTCGGCTGCACGAAATGGCCGCAGATTTGCCGATCAATTTTCGCCAGCAAATACAAATGCAAATGAATCCGAGTATGAATATGAATGTGAATGTGAATGGGCAATTGAATGTGCGTGCACTTGGCCAGCTCCGAATACCCTTCAAATAGCAAACTCCTGCCCAGCCTCCAATCAAGTGGGTGCAAAATCCGCATGGCCACAAAAAGGTGTTGAGCAGATAAATAAATCAAAGGAAACACCAAACAGAAACTGACGAGGCTGCAAAATCGTTGGCTTAAAGGTAACTACGACTAGCAAATACCCTATAAGGACCTTTCAAAACTGTCGACACTCGAGTTCAATCATTTGTATGTGAAGCCCTAAATTGATGTCCAAATGATTCGATTGAACATTTCTATTTAGTCAGTCAGTCAGTCAATCAGTCAGTCAGTCAATCAGTCAATCGGTCAGTCAATCAATCTGTTAAATAGTCAGTCAGTCAATGAGTCTGTCATTTAGTCATTCAGTTAGTCAGTCAGTCAGTCAGTCAGTCAGTTAGTTCGACAGACAATCAAGCAGTCAGTCAGTCAGTCTGTCCGTCAGTCAGTCAATCAAACAGTCAATCACTCAATCAGTCAATCAGAAGAAACAGCTTTTTATATAGATACTCAATGAAAGTAAACGATTAATCAATCTGTCAATCTGTCAGTCAGTCAGTCAGTCAGTCAGTCAGTCAGTCAGCGAGTCAGTCATTCATGCATTCAGTCAGTCAATCATTCAATCAGGAGAAACAGACACCTTATGAAACTAACTTATATTCAAATTAATTTCGTTAATGCATTGATAAGCTGAAAAGTCTTTTTTTAGGGGCAGACTGAGCTACTGCTGTTCAAACCCTGCAATTGGCATTGTCACAGGGTATTGAATAAACAAAAAATATTGATACTAGTAATACCCAGCATAAAGGAGGGGGCGAGCCGGGGGGGGGCTCGTGTGTGGGGCTGACTTGGCTGAAGCATGCATAAATAAAAATGTGGCATGTCGGGTCAGAAATAGCATGACATTTTAGAGCGGCCAACAAAATGGCGGCAGATAACAGTTAACGGGTGAAGGGTGCCCGGCGAGGGGCAAGAGGAAGGGGCAACGGCAACATAAAATGAAAATGTTTAGCAAAGGATTGCGCTGCCGCCCCCTGAACGCCCACGCCACAGGGGATGAGTCCGTGTCCAAGTCAAAGTCTGACATAACAGCAAGCGGGTGGCGGGGGCGGGCCTGATAGCTGTGAGCTGGGCATAGGCTGACCAGAGGGGGCGGCTGTGAATGGGGGCGGGGTATTATGCTAAGCCATTGAGCCATAAAAAATCAATAAAGTCAACGCCTTGTCCCCGGACACACACACACACACACACACAACGAAAGCGAGAGGCAGCGAGAGCCAACCTGCTCAACTGCTCAGCTGCTCACCTGCTCAGCTGCTTACCTGTTCACCCTGATTTGGTTGGGGTCAATCTGCTAATGGGGGCTGCTGGGAATGTGTTAGTTTTGCAACAATCTGGCAACTCGCAACCAACTAAAAGCCATCATCAAAACCGAAAACTCTCGAAACATGCATCAAAGTGAAACAATATCTAAACTCGACACACGCCCTTGCAATTTTCAAGTGCCTCGCCCCCAGCTGCCCCCCCCAGCTCGGCACCTGCCCACAGACAATTGGCAATTGTATATTTCCAGCTCTGCATGCACTTGAAATTGGTAGAACGGAAATATTAGTTTTGTCCTTGACCTAATATTTGATATTCACATTCTGTTAATCGATATCAGCTCATGTTACTACAATATCGATAAATATCGATTTTCGTTCGTGGATTACTAAGCATAGCCCGAGAACTATGAGAGCTAGAAACACGAGACTTTTTTTGTAGGTTCTTATATGCTATATAGACACACCCTGATACTTGATATATGCATTCTGTTAATCGATATCAGCTCATGTTCTTACAATATCGATAAATATCGATTTTCGCTCGTGGATTTCTAAGCATAGCCCGAGAACTATGAGAGCTAGAAACACGAGACTTCTTTTGTATGCTTTATCGACAAACCGTGTATATTTCATATAATCTCCCATAACCCCCTCCCTCCTGAAAAGTGCCCAAGAGATCGGACACCGAAGTTATTCAAGAATGCATTCTTCATACTGGAAGCTCTTGCGAACTTAGCTAAAATATTGGCCCTGGGTGCAGGGTATCGCCCAGTTGGGCACACCCGACTATCGCACTGGCACTTGTTACTTGTTCGCTTATTAAAAGATATGTGAGTGGATGGCTTTGTGGGGCAGCAGTAGCTAGTTGTTGGACTCTTCATTAGCAGCACAATGCGCCCAGTGTGATGGACGTAAGTGTGTGTATTACATGTTTATAACTGAAACAACTGACGGTTAGGGTATCTGCTGCTTGTTAGTTGCCCCCCCTCACTCCCTGTCCTCTTTGCAGGCTGTGCCACCCTCTTCCGGCGGCGCACAAAAGGCAAATTTTGCCGAAAGGCTTTGCTAGCTATCTACACACGCCTCGACTCAGTGCTCTTTGTATCCCATCCAGTGTCCCATCCTGTCAACTGTCGACAATTTGTTGTGCTTTTTATTGGGACAATGAAGTTGGCCCGCACGGGCCCCTGATGTTGAGCAGGGAGCGGGACGCGAGCAGTTGCCCAACGATGCCTGGCATAAATGTTTCATAAATGTCCAGACATTGCTCGGCTTCTAAAAACACAAAAAACAGCAAATAGAGAGAAAAATAAAGGAAGCACAGCCCCTCAACAACAACAACTCGAGAAGAGCCCAGCCCAGCGCCGATTCCTGTTGAACAGCTGAAAATTATGGGAACCACTTAGCCAAAGGCCGTGGCCTAGCCTGTGGCTCACCCGCCAGAGATACTCACGGACTGGCAGAATAGTCACTTTGTTGGGTTTCAAGCAATTCCATTTTTTTTGCGTGGAAATGTTCCACTAGAAATCATACAGAAATACAGCAAAAATGCATGGAAGCCCGAAAAGCTTGCGGCAACTGCTTTAAACTGTCTCGTTAAGACTTAAATTTGAGTGGTTTCGTACGAGGAGATATAAGTATTAAGTATGTGTGTTTGTGTGTGTGTATGTGTGTGTGCGGGCGTGTGTGTCTGTATGCATGTATGAATGCATGTTTATATACATATGTATATGTATGCTTGCATGTATATATGCATATATGTATGCATGCATGTTTCTTTTCTTATACCAATCGCAGAACAAGCTGTGGTGCAAATTGAAATAAAACGAATTTCTACCAAGTGCTCTTCTCCTCGATTCTCAAGAATTCAATCAAGTAGGCTCTGCAGTTTTTCATGCCTAGCCAGTAGTGTAGTGCTTTTTTGTGTGTATATGTGTATATGTATGTATGCAAGTAAGTATGTATGTAAGTAAGTAAGTATGTATGTATGTATGTATGTATGTATGTATGTATGTATGTGTGTGTGTATGCATGTATGTATGTATGTATGTATGTATGTAGGGATCCGGACATGTATTCATGCATGTACGCATGCATGCATGCTTGCACATATACAAAACAAACATGCACACATGTATGTACATACAGGCATACATATCTTTGAAAATAAGTTTGAGGCCGATCGGAAGGTAAACAAAAAAGTTTCTTTCAAGCGTTGTTCGCGATTTTTCCATACATGCGAGTGGCATTTGCCGAAATTGCCCCATCTTAGCGTGCACCTTCATCACAAAAAGGTAACTACTGTGAAAATTTCAGCTTTCTAGCTCATACGGCTTGGTCTGTACGTTGATCACCAATCAGTCAGTAAGTCAATCAGCCAATCAGTCCATCAGCCAGTCAGTCGGGACAAAAAGTCTTATATATAGAGATAAAGTACATATCTTAATGTATGTATATATGTATATATATATATTTAAACAAAGAGCCAAACCTCGTGCAAATCTGATGAGATTTGATTTTGTCTACACAGCTGTTCGACTTTGAAACTCTGTGAATTTGAACCAGCGACGTCCTGTCTGTTAGTCCGACGCTTACACAGCTGCAGTCTTCTTACCAAATCTTCAGCTCTGTCTCGATTTACTTTTGCTTCTCCCTTACAAGCTTCTTCCGAGTATGAATTTTCGATTCGAGTATATTCAATTAAGTACTCGTTTCTGAAGTGAATAACTAAACAATTTGCTCTCATTTTTAGCACACCATCAACTATCTCACTCAACAACTTTCCCTCTCTCTATCTCTCTCTCTCTCGCTCACACACACTTCTCTGTGACATTTTTCAGTCAATTGATTTATAATGTCTGGCGGGCTGCTGGCTTTGTCTGCTTTCTATAGGGGCCAGGGAGTTGGGGAGCACAGTTTTGTATCAGAAATTTCTTTGCACTCGCTGTCGCGCTCAATTTTCATACATATATATTTTGATAGTAAAAAGGGGGCGTACGCACTTAAGAGCACGCACACACACACACACACACATATATATCCCTACACATACATATATATGTATATGCATACACTTAAATATATATCGATGTACAAGTACATGTTAAAGAAATACATAAATTGAGCGCATAAAAATCAATTTGGCGTAACCGCACAAGGCAAATAAAGTGGCCCAGACGATGGCGACAAGACGCTCGGCCAGAGACCCGCAGACCGAGGACCAAGAGGACCCAAATACCAAAAATACCAAAAGATACAATAGAGAGGGAGGAGAGAGAGGGGTGAGAGAGGGGAGAGCGGGGGGAGAGTGAGGGAGAGAAACTAGGCGCCGGGGCCAACAAAACGTTCGCCTTGGCAATTTGTCTGTTGTTTTGGGCTTTGATGTGACAATGTGGGAGTGTAGGGTATGTGTGTGTGTGTGCGTATGTGTGTGTGTGTGTGTGTGTGTTAAAGGGGGCGGAGTGTGGGTAGCAATGGCATTATAATGTGGGCATGGCGCATGCCGCTGCATAAAAGCCCCGTCCGAGGCAATCACAGCGTTTATTTGCATACTTTTCGGCTGCTTTACATATTTATTATGATTTCTTTTTTCAACATGCCACGCCCACACACACACACACACACACACTAGCCCTGCCTGCTCCTCTTTACCCCCCGTACCCCTGTCCCACTCGCTCTCTCTCTCTCTCTCGCTTACTTTGTAGCTAGCTGCTTGGCATTTGCTCAAGCAAAATTCTCAACACAAAAAACTTATTTTTATTAATCATAAATTTATGCCTGCAACTGCCACACCCCCCCCCCCCTGCCCCCTTCCATCCTACCAATGCACTACTTGTATACATATATATACATATGTATAGTTTATAGTACATATATGTTTATGGCTGGGTTTTTGTTTGGGTCAGTTGTTGGCTAAAGCCAAAGGGCCGCCCGACTCAAGGCAGCTGCAGCAAACGGCTCGAGCAGACACCTAAAGCTGTGTGTGTGTATGTGTGTGTGTGTGTGTGTGTGTGTGTGTGTATGTGGGTGTGTCTGTGTGGGCGGTGGGTGTGGCACTATCTTCTACAAAATGTTTCAGAGCCCCGACGCATATTCATTTCTGAAATCCCAACTTGTTATAGTTGGCAATTATCATTTGCTCAGCCCTTTCTTCTGCTTCTTCTTCTTTATTTTGCTGCTGCTGCTTCTTCTTCAGCTTGATGTCAATTTTAGCGATCGATTTGATGGGCGTTCAAAGGAGATACCAAGTGGGCGTGGGCCGCTAGGCGTATGCAACGGAGAAAGTCTTGTGAAAGTCTGTGTCCAACAGGACACAAGACAAGGATATCTTCGGCACGCCGAAGCTTTAATACCCTTTTGGACATTTGCCATACGGTTTTGCAGATGTGTGAGAAAAGAGAAGCTCGTAGAGAAAATATGCTGGAAATCAGTTACAATAACTTATTCTTATTAAGATTCTTCCTATATAATACAATATAGTATATTGATTGAATATGTCTCATAAGCAAGCGGCAGGGTATAACTAATGTGTTTAGCGTTTGGTCAAAATATCTTGATAAACATAAAAGTTTTCCCTACAAGAAGCCACTTTTCGACAGATCGTTCCTATTGCAGCAGCTATATGATATAGAGGTCCGATGTGGCCGGTTCGGACATTTGAACTGCGTGCAATAGAAAGAGGGACGTATGCAAAGTATTATGACGTTAGCTTTACAACTGAGAGACCCGTTCACATAGAAAAGATGGACGGACAGACGGAGATACGGATATGGATATATATATATCGGAAAAGTCTCCTTCCATGCCTTCCACATAAAACTATAATACCCTCCATAAGAGTATAAAACAATTTCCACTCTTCCTCTATACAAACACACCCACAGTCACACACACACACACACACACACACACACACACACACACACACACACACACACAGTGTGCTTCTTCTTCTTCTTTGTACCCCAAACTATGAGAATTTCATGTGTGGTTCGCTTTGGTGCTCCGATCCTTTTGAAATTTTCCAAGCTTGAATATGGCGGTAAACTTTGTATATATACCAAAACGCAGGGGGGGAGAAGAGGAGGCATATGAAGAGAAGGGGATAAGAACTTTGATGTCCCCAGCTTTGATTAGCTCCGAGATAAGCGCTAAAGAGCAGAATGTCAAAATCGATTTTTATCGATTAAAATCGATAATTAAGTATTTTAAAATGTGCTCAGAATTTAAATTTCCCTTTCTCTCATTCATTTTATGGACTGATATTTATTCCATATATATATCGATTCCTAATTACATGTTAATCCCAACCTGCATTATCTTCGTGTTAGGTGGCAGAGTGTATATTGTTATGGGGCATATGTGGGTGCCCCTTATTTTCTGTCCTGTTGCGAACATTTACATAACTCTTTTATATCCTTGTTGTGCGTTTTATGTGCTCGGGTTAAAGTTTACGGAAAAAATGTTGATATAAGGCGGCTTACAGAGTGGGGAGGTTGCCACACGCACACACAGAGAGAGAATGGGAGAGAGAGAGAGTGAGTGGCAGGCGGTGCGAGGGAGACAGCAATTGTGATATGCTGATATGCACTAGCACCTGGCTGGGAGACTGTGTCCTGTGCCCTCGTCCCGTGCATTTGATAGAGTGCGAAGTTTGTGTGACCGTTGGCATAAATTGCATTCATTAGGGCCCTCGCAGGTACCAGGTGGTGGGTGGTTGGTGGTGGGTGGTGTCTGTTGGTGGGAGGCGAATGCTGCTGGCATGCGTGGGGGTCGGTGGCAGGTTGGCCGTGTCCTTTGGCTGTTACGTTAACATTTTTACACCCTGAACCCTAAATAGGGTATAATGTATTTGTGCAAATGTATGTAACAGGCAGCAGAAAGCATCTCTGGCCTCATGAAGTATATATATATACCCTTGATCAGCATCACAAACCGAGTCGATCCTCCTAGTGCCCGCGCAGTACGAGCTTGACTCAGATAACCGATAACTTGGCCCGTTTCCAGGTAATCGCTATGAATCGATATCGATATAGTCAGCAAATTTGACACGTAGCTTCTTGAATAGTATATACACATCAAGTATCTTTATTTTATAGCAATTGCCAATGCCCCATCTACACAACATAGCTATAAATAAATAAATATACCAATTTGAACTACTCACCAATTTAAGTCACGATTTCATGGCAATCATCTTTTTAAGAATATATACATATGTATATATATTCTATAGCGCAATAGGATCTACTGTTTGAAATTTCATCAAGATCGGTTAGGAAACAGAAAAGTTATTCAAGAAAACGTTTGCTTATAAAGACACGTGTTTGCTGCAGCTAGCGTAAATTGCAGGAATTTCTGTATACATGTACACACACATATTCACGCGCGAAGCGGGTTCAGGGTATCAGGGTATCGGTTACTCCCGTCTAGAGCCTCTCACTTGTTTTTATTTGTTTTCATTTTTTTGCACTCTTCTTTTTTGGATTACTCTTATGTGCCGCTGGCAGCTGGGCTCGCTGACTGCCTGGCTGACTAGTCGTCGCTTCAGCGCAGCGACTAGCTGCGCTTTGTTTTGTGGCCCGCTGAACAGATCCGAGTCGAATCGAGTCGAGTCGAGTCGAGTGGAGTGAAGTTGAGCCCAGTTGGTTCAATGTAATTGGAAAAACTGTCGAAAACGTGGTCAACTTTTTGGGGTCGCAGGACGCAGGACGCAGGGCGCAGGACGACGGCTGCGCAGCGTTTATTATGCATCTCAATTTTATGGGGGACCCTAACTGAATTGTGCATTTTTTTACGCATCCAAGGATTGCGGGGCTAAAAAAAAGTTTTCGGGCGAGGTCAAAGATTCGATTTGCCATGTGAAGCGTGTACATTTCGCCCACACACACACACACACACACACACACACACACACACGCACTCTATTGTGGGAGGGCAGTCAAAGGCTAATTGTGGACAACCGCACCAAAAACCCAGCAAAATCTCAACAATTTATTGCAGTTCAGTTGCCAGACTCATGGCCAATGAGTCGAGTGCGTCTGTAAGCGTGTGTGCGTGTGCGTGTGTGCGTGTGTGTGTGTGTGTGTGTGTGTGTGTGCAGCTTGAGCCTGGCCAATATGCAGTCCTCTGGCTGGTTTGGCTTGCGGTTAAATTAGTTGCATTTGTTGCACTTGTTTCGAAATTCGAGAGTCCTTCGTCTCTGATGGCTGAGCAGAGGCCCAGTGGACACTGGATTTGCACAATTTGCAACATTTACCAACATTGAAAATTGCTCGACTTTCGCCCAGTGCTGGCTAAGGCCGCAATTGCCAAAAGGCAGCGTCCCCAAAAGCAATGTCCTTGACAGCGCTGGCAAATTTAATGTGTATGCTTACAGTGGCGGGCAGCGGGTGTGAGGCTGTGTATGTGTGAGTGTGTGTGGGTGTGTATGTGGGGGTGGGGCTGGGCTGGGCGGGCAGTGTTGTTATATGTCAGAAGGTCGCATTAAATACTTATGAACATAAAACAGCGCGGGCGCAAGGCGAAATAGTTGCCCTAGTCTAGGTAATTGGAGTGTGTGTGTGTGTGTATGTGTGTGTATGTGTGTGTGTGTGTGTATGTGTGTGTGTGCATGTGTGTGGTTAACAAACTGTAATTTACATTAAGTGTTGACACGTTGACATACGCAAGCCCCACATTGCAATTGTCGTTGGCTTTTGCCGGCTTTCATTTGTTCTTCCATTTCCCAACACACACATGCGTGTGTGTGTGTTTGAGAGTGTGTATAGGTGTGTGTGGCACTCACTTTTTATGCTGGCTCTGAGTGTGTGTGTGTGTGTGTGTGTGTTTGTGCCGCAAAGGACTATTATAACTTTGTCGTGCCGCTTGCCAGGCGAAAGCAAAGCGAAAGCCAAAGCAAGTGAAACACTCGCCGCACGCGAAGCAGGACTTCTCGCCAGACAAAGGGAAAGAGGGAAAGGGGCTGGTAGGCTAAAGGAGAACAGGGGCAGGGGCCTGCTTGCTAGCCATGGGCCAAAGAGTTGGTCGCTTTAAAAACAAATATCACGAGTATATTTTTTCAATTTAATTAATTGTAAATGCGCTTTGCGCTTTTTACTTCTTTGCTGCAAAAGCTTTATAACTTTTGTAGCTTTTGTCTGAGCTGAACTTTAATATTTAAAGCGCATTTAAGATAAAAAAGAACCAAACAGATTATGAAACTTTATACAATTGAACTTGAAGCCAGCTTTGTCTTAATCGAAAAGCTTTAATGAGCTTTCATATTCATTTTGCGAACTTCTTCTTTAAGTATCTTTATTTTTTATGAACTTCTTCGAATTTGTACGGAGTTTTAACAGAGCTTTCGTCGTAAGAAAGCTTTAAGAAGCTTAAAAATGTATTATCTAACATTTTTGAAGCTTTTCGTCATGACAAACTCTACGTAAGCCAACTCTAAGCCTGATTTACATATTGTTGAAAGTCTTTTATAAACTCTATGTGCATTTTCACGCAACTTTGCACTTAAGCTTAGGTTAGACAACCCTACCGCTGCGCACTGTTGCCGCTTTTCATTTTTGCGCGCCTTGGCCCCAACTGTACCCAGGCATGGGGCTATCTGCTGTTTCCGCTTGCATACCTAGCTGGTTGGATACATATTTGAGAGGGGCGGACAAAGCGTGGCGGGTTTATCCATTTCAGGCAAATAAAACGTAATGTGGCGCTTAAAGGGTCGACTAAGTGGCCATTGGCTGGCCTGCCATATGCAAATGTTGCTGCTGCTGTTGTTGTTGTTGTTGTTGTTGCAGCTGTTGCGAAGTGTTTAGCCGCCAAGTGGCACTTCAGGCAGCTGCAATGCCCGTGCAGAGGGTCAAAGGTAGTGCGGCTGGGCTTTGGCAACCATTTGCCACATTGTTAAAAATACATGTTGAAATTAATGAGGACGCCGAATGGCGACAAATTTGTGTAATTCCAGTGCCAACAATTGAAACGAAACCCACTTGAAGCGCCAATTTGCACACACCTCCCTTCTGGGCCATTAGCTACCTTGGCAATTCACACAATATTGGCAATCAGGACGTGTTCCATGCGCAAGGGCTGACTGTTGCCACGCCCACTTATTGCGGCTACTCGATGCTCGCATATTAGTTGCAATGGAGTCTCGTTTGGTTTTAATCTGAAATGCCAAATTGTTAGCTATAATTGTAAATTTATGCGAAATGAAAAATTAATTAAAATGTTGGCAACCCTAAAAACATAAACGACTCTGGCCACACTGCGCACCTGCTGCTCCTGCAACAATTTGGCAACGCTGGCTCAATGCCAGGCAACTTATGAGCGATAAAGTTAACAAAAGCCAAAGCCAAGTATTTGGGCAAGTTTTAGTTATTGTTATGAGAACGCTCGATGCTGTTATTACTTCTAACGGCTACTGCTGCTGCTGACAGTGTTGACAGCAAGGCGAAGCGACAATATCAGTTATTGAAAGTTTCCTTCTTTTTTTTTTCTTCTCGGTTTACTGCTCAGTTGCTTGCTGCTGACAGCCTTTGGGTAGCAAAGTTTTGGGCAGAGCACAGCAACAACAGTTGCCGGGAAAAAGCTCTTGTTTTGGGCAAAAGTTTGTTGCAATTCGGAAAGCTTTGCTGACTGCAAGAACCAGGCTGAAATCGAAAGACACGAATTAGCCATGCTCCTGCGGACCCAAGCGCTTAAGAACAAATGAAATGTGGCAACAATGTAATTTAGGGGCATGTGAGGTCTGTTGTAGCAATAAAAGGTAGTGAAAAAGCGGCAACAATGTGAATGAAGCGCTGTTGCCGCACTTCAGTGAAATGTGGCAACAATGTGAATAAAGCGATGTTGCCGCACTTTAGTGAAATGTGGCAACAGTGGGATGTTTGGCAGGTTATGCTCTGTCTTGAGGCTGACTCTAACGCCTTGCATGGCGCTGCTGTCAAACTTTTTTGGCCACTTAATATTACTATCAAGTGAAGTGCGACAACAGTGTAAGCTAAAAACGACAACGGCGCATTATAATGACAGGTGGCAACACCTTTAATCTACATAGAATGTTTTGTATGTGTACAGGTACAGCCAAAATGCCTAATTCAGCCCGTTGCCGCACTTCTCTGGGCACTTCAAGCAAGCGCCTTAATGAAATAGAATATTTAAATGTGGCAACAGTGTAACGCAATGTGTAGACTTCCGGCACTATTGTCGCCTTTCAGTGAAATGTGGCAACACTCTCTGACCTAAAGCAGCATCAAGTGCAGGCCTAAAAAGACACTGTTGCCGCACTTCTTTAGCCACTTCACGCAAATGCCTTGAAAACAAGAAAGTTTAACAACAATGGAATGTTTTTCGAGCCATGGAATGAATTTTGACTCACAAAAGCTGTGTTGCGTGCTGTAGACTGTACGTCTTTGAGCCGCTTGTCAAGCGCGGTTGCCGCACTTCACAGAGCAGGATGCGCAACGCCATTTTGAATGCGCCGTCCGTTGAAAAACAAAGGGGCTGCGACTTTTTATCTGTTTATCTGCCGCACTTGAGTTTGTCAAAAGCAATTGTTTGACTTGGCTAGCAGACACAGGCTGGCCAGCAGCTGACCAAAGCGGGCAGCAGACAAAGGTCGATGGTTTTGCAAGGGTTTTGGCTCTTCAAAACAACAACAAGAAGAACGTGCACACATTTTGAGGGCATTTGCTGCGCATCGCTGACCACAAATAACCAAGCTGTGTTTATTTCCGTGCCCCATTCTGTGGCTCACACAACATCGTGCAGCATTTCATGTATTTGCCGTTTGCCCTTTTGGCCCCGAACGCGTCAGCAACTGCTGCTCCGGCTGCTGCTGCCCCCTAGACCCCAGACGCAGTCTGTTGGGCTCGCTGGGACATTGAGTTATGTTCTGGCAGCTCGTGTGTGCCCCAAGGAAATGCAACTCCAGCAGCAGTCGTGGCATGTGCGTAATGACAAATACTCGAGTGCAGCAAGTGGATGTGCCGCGCCCCGTCAACTGCCCCCAACTGACCCATTGTGTAATTGCATACGGCATTTTGATCCCGACAATAGCTGCTAAATTTACAGTCTTGCCCACTGACATTTACATCTGACGCATTGACGACGAAGAAGAAGTTAAGGAAAATTAAGAGGCGCTTACAATAGCTGCAACTGGAAAGTGGAGCTTGGAGGTGGAATTTCGAAAGTGGAGCTTGCAGATGGAACTTACAAGTGGAACTTGAGGGTGAAAAATGAAAGTGAAACCTAACTGGTGTAAATTGGAATACTTGAAGGTGGAATTTGTAAGAGGGGAACTTTGAGGTGGAACTTAGAAGTTGAACTTACAGGTGGAACTTAGAGGTGGAACTTAGAAGTGGAACTTGGATGTGGAATTTGTAGTAAGTTTAGTGGAACTTGAATGTAAGAATTAAAAGTAACGCTCAAAAAGTATAAATTCGAGTACCTAAAGCTGAAATTTGAGAGGGGATCTGAGAGGTGGACCTTAGAAGTTGAACCTAAAGGTGGAATTCGTAGGTGGAACTTGGGGAAAGAGATGGAATTGGAAGTGGAACCTTGAAGTGCAGCACGAAACTTTCAATTGAAACATGAGAGTTGAACATTGAAAGTGGAATTCGAAGTTCCCTTTAAAACAGCTAACATGTGAAATGTGGCAACAGTGTAATAAATACATTTTCCACTATTATTAACAGTTACTTTTTTTTAATAAAACTCTCTGCTATGGCCTTTGGCCAAGACAGTAATACATCCATGCAATAGAATGTCCGAGTCCTGGTCAGCTTGATAACTCATCTAACGAGGAGTGCAACAAGTGAAGTGTGGCAACGCCGCAACTTGGCTGGCAGATGAAAAGTGTCAACGTCGCCGTCTTGTAAGCTGGCAAATGCACTGCAAATGCCAGGAATTAAAAGTTGTTCAACTCTTCACTCAAGCAGATTAACCAGCAGCCGTCAACACTCATCATCATAATTATCAACGTTTCCACTATCATCATCATAGTTATCATCGTTATCAGCAGACGTTATCAGAGCTGCAACTGCGGACAGCTGGCAGCTGGCAAATGGCCCAAATGGCCAGCTGGTCGAATGGCTTAGTCTGGGAATTAGGTACAAGTGGGAGATAAATGGAGTCAACGACAGTGGATAAGCCGTGACATTACCAACCCAATCCCTGGCCCGCCTACCCGCTCCCTGCTCCCTGCTCCTTGCTCCTAATCATGCCACTTGATTGCTAAGCAGCATTATGCCATTTATTGCCACAACAAGCTGCACGAAAGGATCGCAGGATTGCAGCGCTGCCAGGCAAAGTTCTCAGTCCTTGGCAAAGTTTGCGCTCGCTTCACCCAGCCCGTCTCATCCCATCTCCTCTCTCTCTCTCTCTCCCCTCCTCTCCCTCTCTCTCTCTCTGTGTCCTGGCCTCTTCTCTGCTCTCATTCGCATTCATGGAGCTGCACACAATATGCTAAACACTTTGCCGCTTCCAGCAGCAGCAGCGGCAGCCAATGCAATCATAATTTTAACTACTTTAGTTTTATGCTTGCCACACCCACACGCCCTAGCCCCACCCCCCTTGCTCTGCACCCTTTACACACCCTTCTGCACTTAGTTCTATTATCGCAGCGTTTTGTTTGGCCTGCTTTTGCTCCTTTCTGCTAATTTCGCGCGTCCACACTGAAAAGCAATGGGTAAAATGCTTGCGAAAACTTGTGCAAAAAGGCAAAATGAAAATGAAAATATATAATATAAATTGGCTTTGTGGTGTGCGTGTGTGTGTGTGTATGTGCAGCACAGTGTACAAAATTACGACAAAGCGCCTTTAAAGATAATACCCAGGCAAAAAAAAAAACACAAGAGTGTTCGAGTCGGGCGTGCCAGACTAAGCAACACCCTGCACCCTCAGCAACATACATATGTATCTCAAATTCAAGTCTTCATTCTTATGAATTAAAATTAGTAATAAATGAAGTTAGTAGTCAAGTTTAAATCTTTTGACAGATGGACGGACAGATTGAAGGGGGCCGTCCTTAGCCTGTTGCAGACCTTTGCACAAAACCTCAATACCCTTTTAACTCTTTGCCAATAGGGTCAGAGCAAACAAGGATAAAGAAGAAAAGGGGGACAAACTTTTGCAAATGGCATCGATAAATGCAGCTAAAATCGATTTTAAAGACAATTTTTGCAATTTCTGGCCAACAACTGCACAAGCCAGGGGAATTTAAACAGAAATGAGATAGAGAGGGAGCGGGAGAGAGAGCAGAGCAGGCGGCAGCATAATTCAATTCGCCTGGCCAGCGCTCTTTGTGGCTTCATTAGCGCCTTGAAGGGCCGGAACTAAAAGGCTGCCGTCCACCAGAATTCCCCTCCATATTGCTGCCGAGCAAATCCGCAACCAAATCCAAAACCGAAACCGAATCCAAACCAAACGTTGGCCTGGCCAAATGCAAAGCCAGCGCCAAAGGCGCTGCAAATGCCAAAGGACCTCGACGCAATCAAGGCAAATGGATTTTAATTAATTTTGCCGGTCTGCACAATTTTTAATTAAGAAACTTGAAGCGTCACTCGATGCATTTAGCCAAATGCAGTTGCAACTGCAACTGCAAAATCTGAAACAAAAGCCCAGCTGCAGGGCATCTTATCAATGCATTTTCCCCAAATGCCTTTGCCAGTTCTGGTTGGGCTCTTATTTCGCCAGCATCGAATATGCTCGACACGCTGCTGGACACATATTCCTTTGTTCTTATGTAGTTCAATAAGTGTACATTGTAAGTAGGTGGCAACGCTCAGCAGGGTGCCAGTGTTGGGCAATCAACAAAGGCAATGAAGCCCGAAAACTCGGTTTATATCAAAGCTACAACTTTTGTTCCTGCAAATGGAAACTGTCACTGGATGAAATAAGATTAAATTAAATAAGACGAGACGAGATAAGATGGCATGAGATAAGAAGAGATGAGTAAGGATAAGATAAGAGAAGTGAAAAGAAGAGAAGAAAACAGAAGAAGAAGGTAGGAGAAAAGAGAAGAGAGAAACAGAGAAGAAGGGGAAGAAAAGAGAGGAGAAGAGAAGCGAAGAAAAGAGAAGAGAAGAGAAGAGAAGAGAAGAGAAGAGAAGAGAAGAGAAGAGAAGAGAAGAGAAGAGAAGAGAAGAGAAGAGAAGAGAAGAGAAGAGAAGAGAAGAGAAGAGAAGAGAAGAGAAGAGAAGAGAAGAGAAGAGAAGAGAAGAGAAGAGAAGAGAAGAGAAGAGAAGAGAAGAGAAGAGAAGAGAAGAGAAGAGAAGAGAAGAGAAGAGAAGAGAAGAGAAGAGAAGAGAAGAGAAGAGAAGAGAAGAGAAGAGAAGAGAAGAGAAGAGATGAGATGAGATGAGATGAGATGAGATGAGATGAGATGAGATGTGAAGAGAAGAGAAGAGAAAGGAAGAGAAGAGAAGGGAAGAGAAGGGAAGAGAAGGTAAGTTCAACTTTCTTCAACTTTATAGATACTTTTCAAAAGTTTGCTTTAGAGAAGTTTGACTGTATTTGACTTCAGAGTTTAACGCGATGTTTCGCTTTTGTCTTTTGGAACTTTCAGTGCTGGACTGCCAGGTGGGCGATTGGGGGGCGTGGAGCGAGTGCGACAAGAGCTGCGGACCTGGAATGATGACGCGCACACGCCAAATCCTGCAGGCGGTACAAAACGGCGGCAAGCACTGCCCCTCGCTGCTCCAGAAGCGCGCCTGCCAGGGCTATCGCTGTCACGGCCATCGCGATAAGAAGATTTTGCGCGGTAAGTCCAACACACGCACACACACACACACACACGCTCAATGAAGAGCGCCTAGCTGCCTACCTTTACACTTGTAACTGTATCTGTAAATGCGTGTGTGCCGCTTTTAATGAAATGCACTTTTAATTAAAAATATCTGACCAGACACTGCCCACTGTCCGCTTACCTCAACCCAACCCAACCCTACCCCTCCCCCGCTCGACAGGTGAGAACAGTTGCGCATTCGCAACAACGGCTGAGTCGGCAAATGTTGCAGTTGAGCCCCTGCACCTGTCCCTTAATTAAAATGGCGAATTGCCAGCCAGCAAAACTGCAAATCCCCAACTGGAAATGCGACGGAGACCTCGCAGGATCAATTCCATCGATCTCCCAAACCGGGTACTCAAATAATACAAAATCTGAATCGAATAATTATAAGACTTAATATGTAATGTTAAGTATGTGCATTCCATTGTTGGAGATTACAAGAAGAGTATCAACAAATAAGCTAATAAGAAGAAAAGAGAAGAAAGCAACCCCCAACTGGAAGCAATATTCGATGTATGCACAGCATATATATATATATATTTATGCTTGTTAAGAGATCAAAGATTCCCATTAACACGCATCTGGCAGCCAGTTTAAGGTCGTGCACCGAACTCCCCTGTCACGGGGGCTTATTCCATATTCCATATTCCATATTCCATTTACCATTTCCATTTACCATTCTCCATAGCACATTTGTTAAGAATGTTGATATGTTGATCCACTTAGTAAGCACTTGGCACTCATTGTTAGCGTCCCGGAATATGCAGCGTAAATATTTTACACCCATTGTAATACCACGTGCACTGGAGCCAAGCTTATGGGGTAGCTTCTCCCTTGAATAACATTCTCTTGGTCTGTTTTAAGACGCCTTCAATCTAAAAGGCGCTTTGAAATGTTTCCCACTGAAGAGTTTCTTGACACCTTGAGTTCTTCTTGGGATGGAAGGGCTTCTCCCTTGAATAACATTCTTTCAGTCTTCCTACCTTCTTTTTACCTACATTTAATACATTTTTTAGACCTGTTTTAAAACGCTTTCCATCAAAAAGACCGCTTTCAAATGTTTCTACTAGTGCCCTCGCATAGCGACGTTCTTTTGTAGAAGATCGTTAGGGTATCTCCTAGTCAGGCACTTCCGACCTTCCGAGCTCTCTTCCTCTTTTACTTGTTATAATTGTTTTTTATACTCTTTAAAACTTAAATCTTTTTGCCGCCCTTTACATATTCCTTTGAGGCTCTTTTTCTAAGTAGCCTGTTTAAAACCGCTTTGAAGACTCTTTCAGGCATGTTCTAACTCCCTTGAAACCTGCCTAAAACCCCTTTGAAAAACTCCTTGTAGCAAGTTAAAACCCCTTTAAAACCTGCCTAAAAGCCCCTTGAAACTTATTTAAGACCTCTTTGCAAACCCCGTCTTTGATTAAAACCCCTTTTAAACTTGTTAAAATCTCTTTGAAACCTGTTTAAAACCTCTTTGAAATCTCTTTAAAATCCATTTGAAACCTGTTTAATATCTGTTTAAGACTTCTTTGAAACCTCTTTAACACATTTGAAAGTTTAAACTAATCGCTCTTTAATCTTCGATAACCCACTTAGTATAACAAAAAGGCATCCAACTTCTTAGAGGCTCGTGGCTCGAGGGTATTTAAACGTCGTGCTCGCTCAGCTATTAAAATTGCCCTGACTGTTGCATTGACAGAACTTGCGATGCAAAAAGCTTTTTCACCTAAACGCCCGGCAAAATGTGGAGCAAGCTAAGTCACTTGAGGGGTAGTTGGTGAGGGGAGTAGGGAGGGAGGGGGGGTCCACTGATGCTGATGCACTTGTACTTGGGCCGCGGAGCACGGTGCGCGGGGGCATCTCTCCGGCAGATGCATCTGTCAGCTTTCGCTTGGTGAAGCCGAAGCTGAAACTTTTTTTCGCCATTTTATTTTTCCTTTTTTTTTGGACTCAGGACACAGAAAAACTGACAGCGTTAAAAGCGCCCAGCTGCATAAGAAGTCGACGCACGTGAAAGAACGTAAGTTCCAGTATCTGCCCAGCCCCACCCTTCCCGCATCTGGCCCCCGTACGGCTAACCCCGCGCTGCCCTTTGGCCTGGCATGCAGAGCCAAAGCAATTTTCTGCAAGTGGCTGACATAAAAGCCATATTATATTTGGCTAAGTGTCGCCGCCGGCGCACACACACCCCCACATCCACGCCGACGCCCACGCCCACGCCCCAATCCCAACCCAGAAGAAGTGCAGCAAACAAAATACTACAAAAAAAAACGGAGGAGAAGAAGAAGCTGCAGTGGCAAAAAAAAAAAAAAAACTATTAAAAATCGCAGCACAAGTTTTTGTTTATGTTTTGGGTCGCCTGCGCTCCATTAGCCTCGGACGTGCCTGTCGCACAGGCTTCACTTGCAGGATGACCGCCTCCCCCCCCTCCATCCGCTCCCTCTTTGGATTTAGTTGTCCTTGTGGTTTTCCCATCCGCTGTCCGCTCTTTAAGCGTTTAATTAAAACTTTGATTGCAGCCATTAAAAAATTGTTTAACTGTATGCATAACGAGCACACACAGCAGCAGTTCCACATGTCACAAGCATCAATGGAGCTGAGTGTGTGTGTGTGTGTGTGCGTGTGTGTGTGTGTGTGTGTGTGTGTGTGTGTGTGTGTGGGGGTGGGTGAAAGCATAAAGGATAAAATTAACGACAGCTTAGCCATTAAAGCACACACCATAAAAACGGCACAACTAAATTAAGAAATAGAAAATGCTTTTAAATCACATTAAAGCTTTATTAAGATATCTAAAAGTGTTTTCAACGCCTATTATAACTGTATTGACAAACTAAAAATAACTTTGAAAGCACATTAAAGCTTTATAGACGAAAAAGGAGCATTCAAAGCATATTAAAGCTGTATTGAGAAACTAAAAAGAACTTTGAAAGCACATTAAAGCTTTATAGACGAAAAAGGAGCATTCAAAGCACATTAAAGCTGTATTGAGAAACTAAAAAGAACTTTGAAAGCACATTAAAGCTTTATAGACGAAAAGAGAGCTTTTAACGCATATCAAAGCTGTATTGAGAAACTAAAAAGAACTTTGAAAGCACATTAAAGCTTTATAGCCTAAGGAAAAGGAGCTTTTCACGCGCATAAAAGCTTTCAGCGAGCCTTATTGAAGCAAATGGTTGGGGCACACGCTCTACACCCTCTGTACTTATGATTTGCGGCCTTGCTCTTCAATTGAACTCGAGGACCTACAGGACCTAATCATTGCCACAATTGCAGATGACACAGCCATCTTATCAGGAAATAAATGTGTCTTGTGCTTGAAATGTGGGCAAAACTTTGCAACATTGGCATACGTTTAGGGAGTATTCTGGTGCGGTCAATAATCGACGCCCGACAACAGCTACAAATACCTAGGGCTGCATTTAATCAGGCGCTTGAGCTTTAACAAACATATCACAAGTGTTTCAGAAGCCCTGAAGAGCAGATTGGACAAACTTAACTCTGAACATATCATTAAAAACTAAAGTATGCATCTGCAATACCTGCATAGCTTCTGCCTGGCTTTATGAAATCCAAGCATACGGGCTTGCTGCAAAATTCCGTCTTGCAAAAATCAGGCTGTTACAATCTGGCCGGTGGCCCCTTAGCCCCACATGCTAACTTCCGATTTGTAAAAAGATCTAGAAGTGTGCTAAGTCGGGGACGTTATAGATATATACAGACTGCGAAGTATATTACGTGTCTGGAAAGTCATCCAAATCGTCTGGCTAGGCGCCTAGAATTGGAGGAGCCCGAATGCGGCAGACATTGCGGAGATTGCATCCAATCGATGTGTCTCAGATCCTTGTCAAGAATTATGTTGTTTACATAAAAGCAGTAAAATTGAAATGAAGCAAACAAAATGTTAAGAAAAACATGTCAATCCAAGCATGTTAGTAATAAATACAGGATATTGCGGACACGCTGAAAAGTAGGCAACACTTTTGCGCTCTGGCAAGAGCGAAGAATAAATATGTAAGTGGTAATTAAAATAAAAGCACACACACACACACACGCGCACGGATGTGAATTAAATGCTTTTAATACAGTTTTAAGCTGTTTATAGTGTTAAGAGTGTGTGTGTGTGTGCCTGTGTGTGTGTGTGTGTGTGTGTGTGTGTGTCTGTCAGTACGCTTGTTTATCTTGCAAATTGCTGTCAGCTATCGGCGGGCAAACTCTTTGGCTTTGGGCTTTAGCCGGCTGCCAGCGTCACAGGCAATTACAGAGCATTAAAATGTCGATTAGAGCTGGACTGGATCACAGCCAGACAGGGACAGCGACAGAGACAGACCGTAAGCGAGAACGAGCGAGAGTGAGAGAGAGAGGGAGACAGAAGCTTAAAGCAAAGGATTGCGCAGCTGGGCTATTGGGGTCAAACAGGACTGCAAATTCGCAATTTAAGCACGGAAAAATCAAATGCAAAATAAGGCAAAAGCAGCGCGAACAGGCAGGACAGCTCCAGCCGGGAGTGAACGACTAGAAAATACCCTCGACCCACACAAAATATTGTATAGTATACATACGATCCATGCGATGCGGAGCCCAGAAATCGGTGTGGAGGCAAGTCTAAGCCTACAAGAATGCGAAGGCTATAGTGAAATGTCTTGAATCTATGTGCACTTAAAGAGCTCGCCAAGATCGATAGCATAAACAAGATGGCAAGTTATCGATGCCTGTAATCAAACTTGATCTGCGCGGTCAGAAGCTGCGTTTGAAATGCGAAAGTGCGCGCGACAGCTTCCGCTGCCTGTCACATACTCTCGCAAAGCGCCAGTATACCCGTTTAGCAATTGTTAATGGCTACAGGGTATGGAAAGCAAATGCAGCAGCGAAAAAATGCGTAGCAGGATCAAAGCAAATGGCAAAATTAATAAAGGAAACTGCACAAAAGCCAAGCGGAAATTGCAAAGCACAGCGCGTGACGAGCTCCCAGCTGTTGCATATTGTTGCAACAGCAACAACAACAACAACAACAGCCACAACAACAACACCCATAAATACGTGCAATTTGTATTAGGTAATTGGCCAGGCCGCAAATTCAATTAACGTCAACACAGACTCAGGCCAAGACACAAACGAAGACGCAGAGCGAGAGGCAAAATGAGAGACAGAGCGATAGGCGGGCGCGTCGTTAAGTATGCTATTAAAAATTGTGTAATGCCAAGTTAATTGCTAACAAACGAGCGCCAACTAAGTGCACGTGTGTCTGTATGTGTGTAAGTGTGTGTGTGTGTGTGTGTGTGTGTGTGTGTGTGAAGTTTGCGGCTGTGCGCCTTTTTTTGGCATGTGTGTAATAATTAAGGTAAACAAACGCGCCCGCCCACGCCCACACACATACACACACAAACACCTGCCACACATGGCACACACACACACACGCCCCTTTGAGTTATTTGGGGTGGGCGTGACACAATGCCCAGTGCCACTTACAGGTGAGAAATGCTCTGAATTTAGTTACTTACACTGAGCGACATCTATCGGTGACTAGCTGGAAGTAAAGAGAGCTGGAAATATCGAGCGCAAGAGTTTTCTTTATGTTTTATGTTTATCTATAAATAGGTATTACAAGGTGTTAAAATTGCCATTTATTGCACAAATGCAATTAACAGTTTTTTCTTCAATCTTCCGAATTCACCAAAATTGGGTGAAATGCGTATTTTCCAGTTCCCATAAACGAGTTTTAATTTTCGACCAGAAAACATTATTCTGATGCATTTCTACAAAGATTCCTCAAAGTGAACCTGTAAAAAAAAAGAATAAGAAGACAAACTACATTTTTTTCCACCCATTTTCCACTTCACTTTCACTTTCAGCACCAAAGGTAACGGTGCGAAAACTTAAGATTCTTACGACAGAAGCTGTACACTGATCATCAATCAGTCAATCAGTCAATCATCAGTCAGTCTTGCTAAGATAATAAATGAACAGCTGCTGCGAAATTTCTTACAGTGTGGCAACTACGTGCGCACACTTTTGGCGCTGACTGTCGTCGTCATCATCATTCGCATTGTCGACGTTGTCGCCGCCATCGGCAGCCACAATAATGCGCAGTGCTCATTAACGTTATAAAAATAATTGCTGAACACTCACATTCACTCGTTCGCTCCCACACGTTCATTCACAACGGGATGTGAATTACGGGCCATGTGCTAAATTCCAATTAACTTGCTTCAATGTGTGCGTGAGTGTGTCTGTGTCTGTGTGTGTGTGTGTGTGTGTGTGTGTGTGTGTGAGTGTGAGTGTGTGTGCTTGGCCCAAGTTGGTAATCGTCCAAGATGAAAAACGTAACACAAACTGGGCGTCGGGTGACGGGAGGCGTGCCCCAACAATATGGCATTTGATTATGCAAATTTATGTGCATATGTGTGTGTGTGCGTGTGTGAGTGTGCGTGTGTGTGTGTGTGTGGCACTCGACTTGTTCAATTTGCATAAGTTGTGAGGCTGCTGACGCCCAAAATTATGCAATACATATGTGCAGGACAGCAGCCGTTTAGTCACGCTCTCCCCTCAACTTCCCTCTCTCTCTCTCTGTCTCTCTTTCTCTCTCTCGTTCTTTTTATCTCGGACCCTGCCTTGTTGGCTCTCTCACTCATTTCACATTAACTCAAAAATTGCTTTAAGCTTGGACCATCATCATTTGTTTACCACAACAATTTAGAAGCCTGACATTTAATTTGCCGTGAAACGTGCCAGCCTACTCACTCACTCTCTCTCTCTTTCTTTCTCCCACTCTCTCTCTCTCTCTCTCTCTCTCTCTCTCTCTCTCTCTATCTCTCTCTCTCTCTCTCTCTCTCTCTCTCTAACTCCCTGCTGCCCTTTCGAGATGTATCAGTACAGCGTTAAAAGTTAGGAGCTGTAGTATTAGATAAACCAGCTTTATCTCTCTCTGCCATTCCCTTCTCTCTCTCTCTCTCTCTCCTCATTCACTCTGTTCCGTTCTTCGCTTTCTTGACTAATCCCTTCTTTTCTTTTCTCGAATACCTCTGCCAAATAATGTCCGATTTGGGAATGATATATCATTTAGGACTCGCAATTAGCACCCGTTTGAATATGCTCCCTTATCCTATTCCATAGTCTACCCTTTCTATTAGCCATCTCCAGTGGGTGCAGGGTAGTGAACGATGGGGGGGGGGAGCAAAGACTAAGCACTTGGTCTTCGTATGTCTGTGCCCCACGTATTCAGACCGAGGCACGCTCCGCAATGGCATCCACAGCTGGGCCAGGTTTACATGGCTCAAGTTCTTTCTTTGCAGGCGTTGGCAACACTTTTCACGAGTCACATGAATGGCACAGTGAAACGGAACATGTGCCACGTTCCCTTTAGGTTGGGTGTCAGTTACAGGATTTGCTTTTGGCGCTGTCGATTCCAGTTTTTCTGGGCAATAGTCAAAAGTCAGCATTTTGCGTGGGGAGGGGCGTACCCACGTTGGGCGCCAAGTTGCTTTTGGCGCTGTTGCCGTTTGTTGTTTGCCGTCGCTTGTTGTTCCTGTCAGCTGGCGTTGCCACCTCCTCTGTTTTTTCTCTGCGTTTTTTTTTTATTCCAGTGTTGTCTAATGGCATGTTTTGATTTCGCTCTCAGCTACGCAAACATCAAGCGAAGCCAGTCAAAGCAAAGCGAAAGCAAGCGAAACGTGTGGCATAACCTCAGGCACACAGGCACGCATTTTCCCCCTGCACACACACGCGCACACACTCGCGCACACACTCGCACACAATCTCGTTGACGAAATTACAGCCAGCTCTTCCGGCTACAGCCCCGGCATTTACCCGTCCAACACGTGACTTGGCAAAACAAATTGATTTTCACGTGGCTTTTCCGAGCTGCTTTCCCTCTGAGTTGCCTTCTTGGATTTTTAAAAAGCAAAAACATTTCTTCTTGCTTCTTTCAGAGATGGCCCTGCTGCTGCCCGCCGCCCTCTCCCGCAGCCACCATGCGAACAACGGCAGCGAACTACGCCGCAATCAGCGCACGCGCTACCGCGACTCCTACAAGCACAGTCGGGATCACGAGTAAGTATCTGCTACACAACACTATTTGAATCGTTTGATGGTTCTAATCTGTGAAGAAATAAAATCAGGTCAGTTTATTTTAAGATATCCTTTTCTCTGTGAATCTCTTTCCTTGTCGCTTGTTGCTTTCATATATTGCCCCCATCTGAAGAACTCTAAAAGTTAAAGAATCTAAAGCTTTAGCATGATTGAATCTTAAGATTTCGGCACATTGTTTGGCAAAGGTTTTTACCTGTTATAACAATATATCTCGCTTTTCAGCTCAAGTTCTTTGAAGACTAGTTCTTGCGAACTTTCACAGTACTCTCTCTCTCTCCCTCTCTCTCTCTCTCTCTCCCACTCTTCGTCCACATATATCTAGGGTTTAGTTAGAAAACTTAACTTATCTTTCCTAATGTTTATAATACTTTAAATAAAGCTGACTTTTCAACGTAAGATTCAGTTCTAAGAGAAGTTACTTTTACAATACTCGCGATTTTTCTTTCTTTCACTCTGTCTCTTCCTCTTTCCCACTCTCTCTCTCTGTTTCTCACTCTCTCTCTCTATCACTCTCTTCTTTTTCTTTCGTTTTCCAGCTTAAGATCTGTGAAGATATCCAAGCCTAGCAGTTCCATAGATCTAATTGTCTGCCATAAAACATCTAAAGATTACTCTACGCTTAATTTTTCAATTCAGGATCCGAGCGTGAAATGATTTCCACTTGTGTGGACCTTTTTCACGCATGATTTTCTTTAATTTGACTTCTCGATGCTGTGCGAAAGGTGTGGAAAGCCATTCTCCAAAGCCGCTTTTACGGCATTTGGTTAACGGGAATATGGAAGTGGGCGGGGGGAATGGGAAATTTCAGTATTAATCCCAAATTTGTTGCTAGCTGTTGGGTTTTTATGGCGCGCGGCATGCAAACAACAATTTCATGTTGTAATGGGCAACTGGCAGAGGGTCGGGGGCAGAGGGTCGGGTGGGGGCGGGGGTGGGAGGGAGGAGTCCGTCCAAGAATAACATCAGCATAAGCGCCAGCAATAAAAATCCATCATAAAAGGCGCATAAAAATTGTATAAAATCCCCGCCTTGATTTGACGCGCTGTTAATTTTCGTCCTTACGAGTATTTCGTTGTTTTCTTTTCCTTTTCTTCCTATTTTTTTCTTGGTTTCCCCTGTTTTTTTTTGTTTGGGACCAGAAAATGTTTATGATTCATTCCATTCGTACACAGACAGGTTGGCTAGGAATCCTTGACTGCTCCGTGACCAAATGTCCTTGATGTCTTCCTTCAATTGTCCGCAAGCCAAGCAAAGTATAAGCAAAAATAAGTACAAGTATTCTAGGTCTAGTCTGGTCTAGATCCGACTTGGAGATACCCTGTACAATGTGTAACGCACTATACACATTTTGTCTAACCTATCAATCCGTCTATCTGAAGGTCTCTCGGCTCTCAAGGGCTATCGTCATAACTTGCCTGGACTCGAAGATACCCTGTACAATGTGCAACGCACAGTATATATACATATATGTTAGACCCATTGTCTAACCTATCAATCCGTCTGTCTAAAGGTCTCTCAGTTCTCAAGGGCTATCGTCATAATTTGCCTAGACTTCAAGATACCCTGTACAATGTGCAACGCACGGTATATATATATATACACCTATTGTCTCACCTTTCAATCCGTCTGTCTGTAGTTCTCTCTATCGTCATAATTTGCCTAGATATCTCTTTCCGTATCTATCAAATGTACTAAAGTCGAACTCGGCCGGATCGGGTCTTTATATCACATAGCTGTCATGTCAAGTGTTAAGTTCTTGCATGATTCTTAGCCGATTTAAGCATATAACGCGCTATACCCTATTTCGGACTACTATATCACAAGTTTCTATCAAAAGAATCGAACGTAGCCTGAGCTTTTGTATGTATAAATGTTCTGTTTGTCAAGGTCTATTTATCCAAAGCTTCACAATTCTTCTCGTTAGTAAAATCTTATGGCATATGTCTTCTTTCTTCTTGCTTTCCTTTCTAATTGCAATGTTTATTTAATTTTTGCTGCGCATCATCTACTTTTGAATACCCTTTAAACTCATTAGAAAAGTGGAGAGCATGTTCAGTGCATGTCCTAACCTCAATGTACGACCGAATGCGACTATTTACTGGACCCTGGACTCGGCTCTAGCTGTCTCTCTCTCTCTCTCTCTCTCTCTCTTGTGTGTCGCTGATTGCAGGAACAGCAACAAGAGTGGGACAGGGAGGGGTGGAGGGGGGGTCCCTTCCTTTTGCTAATAAGCTAACGGACATCAATCACGTGCCGCATACGCAGCCTGCAATGAGCGTTGCCTGTGGGAGGGGGGCGTGCGGGGAGGGGGTCAAGCCAAATCCCCGACATTCGCATGCTTTGCTGCTCTGTTTTTGTTGGTGTTCTTCTTCTTCTTCTTCTGCTTGTTGTGGTTTATTGCTGTTGTTGTTGTTGTTGCTTGTTGCGGTTTGTTGTGTCGTCTCTTTTCTTGCTGCTGCTGCTGCTGCTTCTTCTTCCTTCTTAAGTGTCTCGCTGCTCATCAAAAGCCGTTTATTATGCTGCGCTTTGCTTTTGTTCCGTTGCTTTTGTTGGTTTATTTTTTTTTTTTTGCTCGCACACGAAATTAAATTCAATCCGCAATTTATTATTTTATGCTTTTTTTCCATTTGCTTTCAATTCAGCTCAAGCTTCATCAATTTAACAAAAAATAAATAGAAAATAGAAAAAAATAAAACAAATACAGTTAGAATCGGGCTGCCAACTTTTTGCGATAAATATTAATCGATAACTTTAACTTTTATTTAGTTTTGTTGAACTTAAGTGCAAATTCTTTTCAAATCGATGTAAATTTTTGCTTTTCTGCAAAGCACAGTTAAATTCGATTCGGTTTATGATTCACTGATTGAAGTCTCAAATGAATCATTCATCGAATCCAAAATTAGTCAATATTTTACAGTTCTTTCTGTTTGTTGTTTCACCTCGAGCCTTGGGCACACTTTTCGTTCACTGAGTCATTAAAGAGAAAATACAAAAAAAGGTGGAGATTTATCGATAACTTTCACTTTTGGCCAGTTTCAATGAGTCAAAGTGAAAATAAACGGAATTAATGGATTTCTACAATTTAGTTGAATTTATTTATTGACTGAACAAATACATTCAACTCGATTCCTGAATGACTCGCCAATTGATTCATAAATGAATCATTCTATCACAGCTTTCTGCTCTATTCTCACATTTTTCCTGCCTTTTTTAAAGCATATGAATAACTTATGAATATATGTTCGCGCATCGATAGAATCGAAAGGTATTCGTTCACGCACACAAATCAATTCAAACTGAATCATAATCAGCCCCTCGCCCCGCACCCCACACTGTCGACCTCTGCCCCTGGCCACAATTCACTTGTCCAATGATTTGTTAACTAGCGACAAACTTTTATTGCCTGGGCACAAAGGACCCACGAATTATGAATTATGCGCTCAAATGCGAAGAAACACAACAGAGGAGAGCATAGGAGAGTGGTGGGAGGGGAGAGGAGAAGGGGAGTGGTACTTGCGCGGAGAAAATAAATAAATAAATTACGCAAATAACAAATGGAAAGACAAAAATAACAAAAAAAAAAACAAAACAAAGAATAAGCAAGCAAACAAAATGCTAACAATAACAAAAGGAAAACTTCGCAGCACCGAAGCACAAATCCCCTTTCGGAAATGTGCTGCAAAAGATGTGCTCAAAAATAGAAATTCTTATAAGTTTGTGCCTCAAGAAGATTACACGCAACGATCTCAGATACTAGAAGAGCCCCCGAGTGGCAAAATTGAGCGTAACTACTCTTCATCGATAACTTGCCCCGTCTACATGAAATCGATATATATCGATAAACTGTTTTATGAATTCTTATAAGTCCAGCAGACCTCAAAAAGATTTCAAGAGACAAGAAGAGCGCACGCCTTGCACATTTCAGCGAAGATTCTTCTCACCGATAACTTGCCCCGTCTACATGAAATCGATATATATCGATAAACTGTTTTATGAATTCTTATAAGTCCAGCAGACCTCAAAAAGATTTCAAGAGACAAGAAGAGCGCACGCCTTGCTCATTTCAGCAAAGATTCTTCTCATCGATATCTTGCCCCGTCTACATGAAATCGATATATATCGATAAACTGTTTTATGAATTCTTATAAGTCTAACAGACCTCAAAAAGATTTCGAGAGACAAGAAGAGCGCACGCCTGGCACATTTCAGCAAAGATTCTTCTCACCGATATCTTGCCCCGTCTACATGAAATCGATATATATCGATAAACTGTTTTATGAATTCTTATAAGTCCAGCAGACCTCAAAAAGATTTCAAGAGACAAGAAGAGCGCACGCCTTGCTCATTTCAGCGAAGATTCTTCTCATCGATATCTTGCCCCGTCTACATGAAATCGATATATATCGATAAACTGTTTTATGAATTCTTATAGGTTTATGCCTAACAGACCTCAAGGAGATTTCACGCAACGAAGATGCACATTTCAGCAAAGATCCCTCCCGTCGTTAAATTGCACCGCTTACATGAAATCGACATATTTCGATATCTATCGATAGTCTGTTGTCTGAGCATTACCCGAAGAGGGATCTCTACCAAAATGTGAGCACTGCAAGGAGAAGGACGACGACTTGCCATGGCCCATCAAGGAAATGGGCTTGTTTATCCCTTATAAACATAGATATATACACGTATATACATTGTCTGTCTTTTGTGCGTCACACAAAGTGCATTAGAAATAATTGGTACCCTGTGGCAGGGTATGCAAATAATAACTCGCCACAATTTCATTTACATAATGACAGTGCGAAGCGATTGCCGTGAAGGAATTACAAAAGCAAACAGAATACACAGGCTACAGCCATGCAGGATACGGGATACAGCCTGCAGACCTTTAGCCTACAGAGCCTCGCTCCCTCGCCCCGCCACGAGTCCCCCCCTTCCTCTGTATTTCACACTTTTTAATGTGATAAATTTACAGGGCAACTGGGAAATCTGCAGTCGACAGACTTTAAATGGGACAAGACGGCCTACAGGCCAACGACTCCAGCTACAACTCCGCGAGCTGCCCGGCGAGCTGCAGCTCCTGCTCCTGCATCCCCTCGTCCTGCTCCTGTTCCCCCTCGTGCTGCTTCCCTTCTTCTGCTTCACCTGCGTTGGGTGCGCAACAATAAAACGTTTTAAGCAAAAATCCCAATGAGGATTAGCTTGGACCGCATAAATTTGCAGGAAGAGAGCCACACAGCGAACAGAGAGTGGGAGAGTGGGAGAGAGGAAGAGAGGGAGGGGAAGAGAGGGAGCGAGAGGGAGAGGGGACTTGATTGCTAGCCTTTAAGTCATCTGTGCGCGTGTCTGTGGCTCCTGCTGAAAATTGAAGACAATCGTCCTGCGAATTGACAGATTTTATGATATGCGCGAACAGACACACACACACACACACACACACGCACACACACGCGCACGCACACGCACACTCATTTGCATAGCAGGTGAGGCACACACCTGCCTCTCAGCAGGCAGTTAAATAAAAACCATAAAAATGCGTAAAAGCTGCTACTTTATTTTCATTATGCAGAGCGAAAAAAAAAATAAACAAACGAACAAACACACAAACGCAGCCGCCTACGTTTTATGCCCAGTTGATCTATGTGTGTGCCTGTGTGTGTGCGTGTGCGTGCGTGTGTGCGTGCGTGTGTGTGCGTGCGTGCGTGTGTCGCTGTGCTTTGCATACTTTTAGGGGGCACTCAAAGTCTGCTTTTCAAATTGAATTATGCACTTAATGGCGAGGCCAAACTGAGAGAAAGCGAGGCGCAAAAAACTGAGCTAGAGCGAATGAGAGACAGAGAAAAGGCGAGAGCAAGAGGGAGAGGAAGAGGGTGGGGGGAGCAGTGGCTGACGGAGATAGTTAAAACGCAGCTTAAAGCGGCTCAAAGGCCACACGAAATTGACGTCAATCAACTTTCGAATTAGTTGTTAATGCACTCAGAAAAACTCAATTAAATGGTAAAGTTATAAAATTAATAAACCAATTGGAATACACTTTAAGATAGTAAATAGATTGATGATTGATCATCAAGCCGTAAGGAAGGAAGGGAGCGGAGATTTCGGAGATTCGAGAGAGCGAAATTTCACCCGAAAGCGTGGAAAAAGCGTGAAATGCTGTTGTATGAAACTTCTTCAAATTAATTTAAGGTGTGTTTCACACTTTTTGTAAGATTCATCCCTCCTTAGTGGAAAATAGAGGTTTGGCGCGTTATTTGAAATTTCGTCTGAACGTTTATAGACTTATTTTGAAAATTCAAAATGGAAACGGGCGGGAAATAGCTGGAAAATGATGTCTACAATTTGAAGCAAAAAACTTGGCTCGATCAAAGCCGGGGAATATCCGCTTATCAGTTACAAATGCGTCTAAAATGATTCCTCCCCCGTTCACATTTATCCAAATGAGAGGGGAATTGAAATGTGAACTTGGAAGCTGGGTCCGATGAGTTGCAGCTTTAAGGCAACAAGTTGACACAGTGCAAATAAAAGAAGAAAACGCAACGAGAAACTTTTGCGGCTGATTCAAGTGGGGCAAGTGGCGTGCGGCATGCGGCATGCGGCATGTGGCATGTGGCATGCAGTGTTTAGCTAAGTCAAATGTCGACATCATTCTGCCAATTGGCGCCGCCCCCCTCGGAAAATGTCATTTTCTTGTCAAATATTTTGCCACTTCAAAGGACGCGCCGACAACTGTCAATGGCAGGCAACGACTGCAACAACAACAACAACAACAAGAAGAAGAAGCAGAAGCAGAACAGGAACAGTTATACAGGCACTTAAAAAAGTATTTGCACTCGTTTATATGAAAGGCAAACACAAATAAAACATGTTAGAGTGCTGCAGTCGCGAGTGACCGACTAGAAGATACCCTGAAACTGAACTCAGCTGACGTTTAAGGCCTTCTAGATTCCTGTTACACACACATGCACAAACAGACTTACACACACACACACACACACACACACACACACACACACACACACACACACACACACACACACACACACACACACACACACACACACACACACACACACATACACACGACTATGTCTCATACCTCATTAACGTCGGTGCTTATAGTCCGATCTCTTTGAACAACAAACTCATGCTGCGTATGGTAAGGGAACATATTGTTGCATGTATGATAGTATTACGTACTGTTGTATGTTTTACGATATTATCTGATTGTAACTGATAGTTCGATAGTAATTGATAACGATATTTAACGCTTACGATATCTCATAGTAGTCTGCCACGGTTGTATTTTCCGATAACATACGATACCGATAAGCCAGTGATCGACAAGTGTTAAGTAAATAAGATGAAGAGATTGTGATGGGAAATGGAGGAAATATTTATAGCCTGTCCGGCACTTTATGCCCGTCACAAGCATGTGCACAGAGTGAATATGCCCAGTTGGCGCATTTTCAATGGGTGCTGGAGCACGTTAGAAGGAAGAGGAGAAAAAGAAAGCGACGTCTGGCGCTTCTCCAGCTGCTAAAAATAATTGCTTGACAAAGTTGGCTCACAGCTTGCGGCCGCTTGCTTGCGGTGCTCCCCGCTCCTGGAGGGAGAGGAGGGGGGGGTCCTTCTCCATTTCCGCACAGTAAACCGGAAACGAAAACGACGCGGCGACATCTCAATTTGGATTTAGTCGATGGAGCAACAGGCAACATGCGACAGGCGACAGGCGACACTCGGCACCGGACCGTGTCCGAGCCGGATTGTACGGGCCCGTCTCTGGGCTTGGGCTTGGGCTTGGGCCAGCTGCAGGCCGGCGGCGTCCGTGTCTGGGTCTGGCCAAAGGAAGCACTTTGCGGCGCTTGAGTGAGCCGCCTGAATGGCCAAAAGCTGAGCGAGTCTCTCTGCAGGACTTTCGTTTAGTTTCCTTTCTCCCCCTCCGGCCATGCCCTTTGTCTGCGGCTCCGCCTCTTAATGATGATTGAGCAGCGCGCAAATCTTGTTGCATACTTTCCTGCGACCGAGCAATGCAAAGGAACAACGCCTGGGACTAGCTCCCCGCCTCAATCGCCTCCATCGCCCGGTTCAACGTCCTTGCACTGACAGTTTCGCTTGGCTGCCCGCGCAAATGAAGCACAAATATATATATCTACATATATATGTATATGTATTATGCATGCGATTTTGGCCCGCCCCCTTGCAGCACCCGTCGTCGCCCGGCCCCGTGTCAAATAATTGATATTGACAATGTATAGTTGGCAGCTCGGCTCGATGGATGGCTGCCTGCTAAAATTAGCGCTGCAAATAGAGCATGTCACAGCGGGCAGGCGGGGAAGAGGGGGGGCGCACGGACAACGGGGCGTATGAACACAATTGACACGGTTTAGGGACAGCCCAACAGGTGAGGGGTAGGGGAGGGGGGGGGTATGAAATAGAGCCTACCTATGCAACGGGCAATTGGGCGGGAAATTGGGACAAAGGGAAGGCAGCAAAAATCTATTCGCCATGGTTTCACTTTTGGGCTAAATTTTACTTAAATGACACTTCAAAAAGAAATAAAGAAAAGCGGGACGCTGTCGAAGGCATGTTTCCAGGCCAGGCTAAGTAATAGGAAGCGAGAGTAAATATAAATTGATTTCGACTGCAGCTATAAACAGAAAGAGCGGCTATGCCCGACCTGTCGAATACCCTAGCAGACAAAAGGCAGATGCTCATGCTACTCAGACTGATTCTTCCAAGAAAGATAAAGCTATGATTAGGTTTATGCCTAAGGCTAAGAACTTTGAGCAACAGACGAGTTTTTGATATACATATCAAATAAATACCTGGAGAGGTGACAGTTCCAGGTGCAGAGGATCTCTCCTCGACACTTGCTAGCTGCGAAAGAGCCACTTGGCCCTCTTCACAGCTGACGTTCCTGCACCTGGAGAAGGCAGGCACAACTGTGCATCTGCTTCTGAGGCAGCCAAGAGTATATCCACCTGCTTGAGAGCTGGGCTGGCAGGTGTAACTTTCAACTACGTCCGGTTAAGTGCCGGAAGGTCCTCCTACATCCTACGCAGGGAGTTGAGATGATAAGAGTCCGGCTCAACGATGGGGTTCGTCTGCATGGCCTCAAGAGGCAAAGTATCTAGGCGTCAGCCTGGATAAGCGACCAGACCACAGTCTACAAGATGTCTTCCTCTCCAAGCTCCCCCTTCGGTTATGAGAGTAGAGTATACAGCGCCGTCATCGTGCCCAGCTGAAGATACGAAATCCAGATCTGGCTTCGCAAACGGTTCCAGAGTCTACAAGATGTCTTCCTCTCCAAGCTCCCCCTTCGGTTATGAGAGTAGAGTATACAGCGCCGTCATCGTGCCCAGCTGGAAATACGGAATCCAGATCTGGCTTCGCAAACGGCTCCAGATGCTTCGGTATAAATTGATTGATTGTGATTCGAGCACGGTTCGATGCTTCACTGTGACCTGAATTAGATTCAATAAGAGCTCCAAGTTAACTGCCAAACAATCCGACAGAGACTGACCCAGAACTCTCGCCGAAGCTCATTCCATCAGCCGGCTGAGAAGACGTCAACATCATCTAGCTCTTGGCTAGCCTTTTATGCCAGAAATCCATTTAAGACCTTTGAAAATTGAACAGCATTTTCTTGTGTCTCGCATGGACATTTTCCCATGTGACATTTTCTTCAAAATTAAGCAAAACATTGTCACATTCAAATTTTGTGCATGGCCGAAATGTTAATCCTCATGGAATCGGATTAGTTTGGACAAAGACTTGGCAATTGAAAAGATTGAACAGATTGGAGAGAAGGGAGAGATTGGAGAGATTGGGAAGCCGCATTGCTGCAATGTGAACTAGGCTGAGTTTCAGTCACATTTTGCCAATTTCAGCTAAGTTCTTTGTCATCGTTAAAGGTGGCACCGTCCTCCCCTCTCTCCCCTCTCCCCCCGCCTCGCTGCAGAAGTTCCTTCCACTTGAGTTTAATTATGTTTTGCTGCTCAAGTTTTGTGCATTGCCTTGTTTATTTTTATTACCTTGTGCGGCGGCTGCCACCAAGTTTATTTACATCAATGTTATTTTTTCTTTTTTTTTTCCGCTTTTTTGCTTTTTTTCAATTTACCTTTATGGCCGAGCTGCCAGGCAGAGACTGGCCCGGACAGGCTGTGGGCCAAGTTAATTAAGTGCTCAGCTCGGGCAAAACCGTCGACTGCCCGAATTATATTTCTATCAGAGCCGCCATTTTTATGCCCTAGTCGAGGGTATTATGAGTTTGTCAACAAATTTGTGACGCCCAGTAGAAGACCCAATAGACACATATATTCCTGATCAGTAACAAAAGGCAATCTAGTCCTGTCCATCTTTCCTTCCACTACAAGAGCTACATTCTCTACATTCTCCTTCCACTACAAGAGCTACATTCTCACCATTCTCCTTCTACTACATTCTCTACATTCTCCTATGCCACCCTTATATCGATATATTTCTCCTTCCACTACAAGAGCTACATTCTCTACATTCTCCTTTGCCATCTTTTATATCGATCTTTTTCCTCCTTCCACTACAAGAGCTACATTCTCTACATTCTGCTTCCACTACAAGAGCTACATTCTCTACATTCTCCTGCCACTACAAGAGCTACATTCTCAACATGCTCCTTCCACTACAAGAGCTACATTCTCTACATTCTCCTATGCCATCCTTTATATCGATATCTTCCCTCCTTCCACTACAAGAGCTACATTCTCTACATTCTCCTTCCACTACAAGAGCTACATTCTCACCATTCTCCTTCTACTACATTCTCCTATGCCACCCTTATATCGATATATATCTCCTTCCACTACAAGAGCTACATTCTCTACATTCTCCTTTGCCATCTTTTATATCGATCTTTTTCCTCCTTCCACTACAAAAGATACATTCTCTACATTCTCCTTCCACTACAAGAGCTACATTCTCAACATTCTCCTTCCACTACAAGAGCTACATTCTCTACATTCTCCTATACCATCCTTACTCGGGGCAAATACCAAAACTTTTAGCAAATGTGAAAAATGTGGTTTCCTATGGGAAAACGTACAGGCAACATATTTTACCTTCGCAAAAAATGTAAGAAATGTTGACAGTGGAATTAGGCGTTTATGGGAATGCGTACAGGCTATATGGCACATTCGCCAAAAATATAACATTCACAAAAAAATGTAAAAAATGTTGACAGTGGAATTAGGCTATAATATAGAAAGACAGTCAACTGAGAGCGGCTAGCTGCAGGGTATCTCCCAGTCAGGCACCGCCAACTGCAGCAGTCTCCCGTGTTTTTTCGTTTGGTTTGATTTTTTGAGATTTTGTGATTTTGATTTCCGTGGCGCCAATTGAATGCAGGCCCGGCTAATTCGGCGATTTGCTAATTGAGCCCTTGTGGCTAAGTGGCCAAATATCCGCCAGACCGATGCGACGCGATGCGAGTCAAACTGGATCTGGATGGGGGCAACAACGTTTGAGGACGCATTTGAATTTCCGACGCAATTTCCGCTGTCAACACCTTGACAGCTGTCAAGCACACAAACACACACACACACACACACACACTTAAGCACACACCCAAAGCCACTTGACAGTCGTCTAGCGCTCTCTCTTTCTCTCTCTCTCTCTTTCTCGCTTTGTCTCTTGTATTTGTTTTTGGATTCGCTGCGTTTTTTTGCGTAACGGAAACGGAAATTGTTAGGCTTAATAGACAGTTCGAATTTCCGGTTGACTAGCGGCGCCTTTGAACTGTACGCCCCATGTCCCGCCCCGCCCCGCACCGACTCCTCTCCACTTTCCTCACCTCACGGGCTTTTCTTTCTTTTCGTCTGCGCTCAAATGCGCAATAATCATCATTCATCCTTCGTCCTTTGCCCTCCGTCCTTCGCCTCTCCGCCTGCCTGTCTGTCAGCTCTGTGCTCTCTGTCCTTCTTTTATTCTCCTTTCCTGCCATTTTCCAACTTTATGCATTTTCATGGCTGATGTCAAAATTCATTGTAATTGTAATAGGCAACCCCCTGAACTTAATATACAGAAAATTAAAACCTAACTCAGTGAGAAGAGATTCAGTGAAAACAAATTTCATGGCTCCATAATCTCTATGAAATGAAAATAGTATTATCTATATTATTGTCTATTATTATTTAATTGATGTATAGACCGACGGACTGACTGATGATTGAGGCATAGATATATGGACTGATTGACCGACTGACTGACAGATGATTGAGGCATAGATATATATAAAGATTCGTTTATTTCTTTATATATCTATGCCTCAATCATCAGTCAGTCAGTCGGTCAATCAGTCAATCAGTCACTCAATCAAGCGCCGCAAATCCATCTTTAAGTAACACGTTTTAATATTAATCCTTTCGCATGCATTGCAGATACTACCTAGTCTGCAGGGTATTCTGTCAGCCAGTCAATCAGTCAATCAGGCTGTTATTAAATCAAACGATTCATCCCATTTATCTTTAAGATACAGGTTTTATTATTAGTTCTTTCCCTGCAGATACTGCGTAGAGATCGAGGTATTCAGTCAGTCAATCATTCAATCAGGCAGTCAGTCAGTCAGTCAATCACGCTTTCAATACATTTACCCTTTTTGGATAAGCTCTTGACCATAAATTCTTTTGTGTACATTTTCGGGTAGATACAGGCGTAAAGTTCGCAGCAATTAGTCAGTCAGTCAGTCAATCAATCAGTCAATCACCCGCATTATCTTTTGTCATTGATTTATTAATTGTTTTACATACTTTTTTCTTTCAGATACTGCGTAGAGTTCGAGGTAATCAAGGCTTCGAAGGCCTGCCACAAGCTGCCGCCCTACAATCTAATGCTGGAAGGTGAGTACTCGGACATGTGTGTACAGTGAAAACTCGCTTGGGCGGACAGCGGCTGTCGTGTATTAGAGATAACAGGAGCGAGAGTGTGCATGAGGAGAGTTTTCACTGTATATGCCAGATTCACTTGAATCGACGACTAATTCGTAAATCTTTGCCTCTTGCCACAGGCGATCGCATTACGGTGCGCTGTGACCTCGAGGCGCTCGTCCAGGATGCAACAGCAACAGCTGCCGCAGGTGGCAAGCAGGGCAGCCGAGGAGCAGCGGCAACCACGACGACTACAACACGCAAGACCCCAATGGCTCAGCCGTATTCGATGGACGATGGCGACGACGCCGAACGGCTGGACAGCAGCAGCAGCAGCGGCAGCAACAACGAGGATGACAACGAGGACGACGAGGAGGAAACTACTGAGGAGGACGATGCCCAGAACATGCTCGAGCCTGAAGCTGAACCGGAACCGGAAACGGAAATGGAAGTGGGCAGCAACGAAAGCCACGAGTACAAGCACCAGCGCCAGTTGCATCGTGCACACTACGCGACGTCCAAGCGAAGCGCCGCTCCAATCTTGCCGCCGGCGCTCCAGCAGCAGCAACAGCAGCAGCAGGAGGAGGAGGAGCAGCAACAGATGCTGCTGAGCTATCATTGTCGTGGAGAGGGGCTGTCGGGACGCACGACGCGCTGGAGCGCGCTGCCGGCGCCGTCGTGTCGTGGCAAATGGCTGCGTCTGACCATCGGTCCGCCCAAGAAATGCAACCACGCGCAGTTCATCTTCGTCTAAAGCAGCAAATGGCATTGCGTCGAGTTTTTTTTTTTTGTGCTGAACCATCCGATTGAGACGTCAATATATAGAGTATGGTATCAGTATGTGTAGGGTAAACGCGTAGTCTATGTAGCGAGTACACAGTTCCCCGATTTCCAGCCCCCGGCCCCCGGCCCCCAGCCCCCAGCCCCAGCTCCAGCCCCGCACCCGAATACCCTGAACGGTTGCTGCCACGCGCTCTCTCATCCATATCATATCCTAGCATCATATCGAACTAGCAGCTGTCTATAACCCACTAAGCGCCCCTTCCCCAACCCCCTCACCCAACCACACACACACACACACTCACACACACACACACTCACACACACACACACTCACACACTCACACACTCACACACACACACACTGAGACAAGAGCTCGCATATAAGTGTTTAAACATTAAGAAAGTTAATTAAGAATTGAAATAAAGTGTACGTGTTTTTTTTGTCTCCACAAGCCCCGCTCTCTCTCTCTCACTCTCTCTCACACTCTCTCTCTCACTCTCTCACACACTCTCTCTCTCTCTCTCTCACTCTCTCTCACACTCACTCCATGCATATTCAATGTAGCAACAAAAAAAGAAGCTAAAAGAAAGAACCGTCTTCTTCGGGCTCCGAAGATGAAATACCCTTACAGAAATAGAGAAATATGAAGATGGCATAGACATGGTTTTCCGACACGATTGTTTCAATTGCAGCTATATGGCATGCCATATTCTAATATATAATATAACTATATAAAAATATATGAAGCATTGCTAAAGCAAAGGAAACCATATTTTCCAAAGAATTTTCCCATTGAAGCCTTTTATATAGTTGTCCGATTTTGGACAATTTTTGCTCATATGTTTAGAGCATGATATGAATAATAAATATCGAATATATAGTAGTCCGATCCGTCCGACTTAGATAAATATGCTCTATGCTCTATACTCTATACCATCAGATTGGTCTTTGAATACCCTCTGCAAGGGTATTTGTGGAGAGGAGAGTGCAATAATGGCTCGCTATTTACACGCAATTTCAACTGGTGTCCGTTGCGGCGAGTTCTTACTGTACCAACGTTGTAAATAGATCATTTTCCCAGAGTCCAAAGCTGGAAAGTGACACAACACAATTAAACGACAAGTCTTGTCCAAGTAGAAGAAGAAGAAGAAGCTACAATTTACTTACTAACAAAACGATATACCCATAATTATATTGATATTAGCGCCCCGCCCACCACCCACCACCCGCCACCCCGCAAGCCCCTTAAGCATAGATATATAAGTATATATGTGTGTATTCCCACTAGGGATTGGATTCCAGGCAGCGCACTTAGCCTGTCCGCATAGAAATGAATGTACCCCATCCAGATAGCCACATGAGATGCACCCACACATACATACGTACATGTGCAGCAACAATTTGTAGTGTATGTGCTTCCGTCGGCTTAGACATATGCAATTAACAGTTAATATATTACTTAAACACTCGCCCTTGCATGCATGTGTATATCATGCTTAACCATTAGCTCTTCATTTTACTTGCAAAACTAGTCCTAAGCACACACACACACACCCGCACAGCCCCACACATCCACACACACATACACGCACACGCAGTTCCCATCGCAAAAGATCAGAATGCATTTCTTCCAACTGATGTCAACTCTTCTCAACTCTTCTCAGCTCTTCTTAACCCTTCTCAACTCTTCTCAGCTCTTCTTAACCCTTCTCAACTCTTCTCACTCGAAGAACAAAGAAAGCTTTTCTTTGCTGTTTTTAATATATTTATAGATGAAGTATTCTACAAATTTAAGAATATTTTAAAACTGGAAATCTTAATAAAAAGCCGTTCACAATTCTTAACTCTTCTCATTTCTTCTTAACTCTTCCCGCCTATTCTCAATACTTCTGAACTCTTCTCACCTCTTCTCAACACTTCACACCTCTGCTCAACACTTCTCAATTCTTCTCACCTATTCCCAACTCGTCTGAACTCTCCTCAACCCTTCTGAACTCCTCCCAACTCTTCACAGCTCTTCTCAGCTCCTCTCAACTCTTCCCAACCCTTCACTCGAAGAATAATGCGAGCTCTTCTTTGCTGTTTTTCAAATATTTATAGATAAAGTATTCTAAAAATTTAAGAATATTTGCAAACTGAAAATCTAAATAAAAATACGTTCATAGTTATATTTGTGGCATAGTGAAAACATTTACCAAAAGCGTTCTTCTTTGGGTGTATCTTCCAGGCGATAAGAAAGCGTAACGCCTGGATGATAGATTATGATCACTTTTCTATTATTTTCTTTCGGGTCGTGCTAGAAATCTTCTCTGAGCGTTTCTTCTAGGCGATAAGCAAACGTTTCGCCAGGGAGATAGAATAGCGATAGCGGCCAATTTCTTTGCGCCCTTGGCAACCGGCGATGCCAATGTCTTTTGTATGTCATCTAACTTCGAAAGCCATTCTCAAGCATCGCCACACTATCTTCCCGACGATAAGACACACCTTTGCAGTCACATATTTAGGAGCACAGATCAGTTCCCAGAGTTTCAGCTGATAACAAGAACCGACTCTCAGCGGCACAGTGAACCCCACTTGATGTGTCCAACTGGAACTAATTACACACACACACGCCCACACACACACACGCCCCACACACACACACACACACACACGCGCACACCCTCACCCATGGAAAGATATATATCAGAATGCAAAAAAGGAAAAGAAAAATTAAATGAAATAATAAAAAAGTTCTTTGGGCTAAAAAAAAAACTTAAAAATAAACTTTAAGGCACATACGAAAGAAAATCCAGAAAAACTAAAATAATTATTCGACTAATGTAATAAAAATTGAGCATTCACAATAAAGAAACAAATATAATTTTGAAAACAAAGCCGAAGATGCGTTAAACGCTTTTCATATTTTTTCCAACAAGAACAAGAAATTTCCCGACTTGTCGCGACTCGTTTCGCTCCACGGCGAGACGGGCGGCGGGGCGGGGCCGCGCTCAGCTGATTTCGGACTTACCGTTTGACCCAATTGCGCAGGTGCCACGGGCCAAGTGGTAAGAGGTAAGAGCTGTGAGCCAAGTGTAGGCAAATGCCAGCAACAGCTGCCGGTTTTGAAATTTCTCTGCGCCAGCACAGACAGAGAAGGCAACAGACATAAAGACAGAGATGGCTATATGCATAGAAAAAGAGAGAGAGAGAGAGCATTCAGTTTCAGTTTCAGAGTCGCCTTCAAAGTCAAAGTCAGGGCTAATTGATTAGTCGCCAAGTAAACGCAAGCCGAGGCAGACGTCGTCAGTGAGTGCTCTTTGGATTGGCTTCGATTGGATTGGATTGGATTGGCTTGGATTGGATTGGACTCTTTTTAGCTTTCCAAACAGCTGAGCAGAGTTTTGGATTTGCATTTCAATCACTTTTTTTTTGGTGCGTACGCTTAAACGAGTGTCTGTGATTTGTAGCTGATGATTCATCAAGAAATCGGTCGGTCAGTCGGGTCTGTCTGCCTGTCTGCCTCTCAGTCTGGTCCGGTGTGGGTCTGTAGACCATACAGTTCTTACAATTGTTGTCGTTGCCACGAAGAAAGTTGTCTTCAAACATGTTAATTGTCTTTGGTGCGGTCGTTTTGCGTTGCCCAAGTGGTTTCTTTTGACAATCCATCAAAAGAAACGAAAACCATCTACATAATCCAAATAAAGAACCTGGCCTTAACGGAAAAAAACTGATTTAACTTATAGTAATAGTATACAATAGTCTAAAGCTTTAGTGGGTAGAGCTAGTCTGTGGCGATTCGGAGTAGTTAAAATGTGTCAACTATCCATACAATTGGAGCTATTTCTGATTATGTGCTTAAGCCAAGTTATTCACGTCGGTATATAAATTGAAACTAACCGAAATCGAATAGAAATAGAGTTGAAAAAGCTAGTAAGAAGATAACTTTAAATATAAATTCGGAGTTAACAAAACAACAATATTAAATTGTGCTTAATTCAGAGCTTATTCGGAGTAAGCTTAAAATATTAATCAAAAATAAATTCAAAGCTTTTACGAAGAAAAACTTTCGGAACATATTACAAAATATTCTCAAATATAAAAACAGTTCAAGATAATTCGGAGTAAAAGAATAAAACTAAAATCATTCCGAAATAAGTTTAAGCTGAGTGCATACGGAATGAATTAAAAGTTATTTTGAATAAAATTGAATTGAAGCTTCGGTGTGATTCGGAGTAAATTTATAGTTAAAGGCACAATCAATTAGGAGACAGCTCAGCAAATACGGAGTAAGTTCTATGCATGCACATTCGGAATCAATACGAAAAATCGATTAGGAGTATATAGAGATTCAAATGAGCATAACAGATTTACGGATTAATTTCGGAGTTATCTAGTCAAATTATATTCCGAATTTAGTCGATACTTCGAAAAAATATATAAAAATAGTACCTATGAGGTTTGTACTTATGAAAATGTGAAAGGAATTCAAAGTGAAAACTCCGAAAATTAACACTTATACCGTATGCGAAAGAAACTCCGAAAATCGTAATCTAACATAGCTCGAATAAATTCCAATAAAATGCGAAAGGAACTCCGAAAATTCAAATTAAAATCGTATCTTAACATATTTCGAATAAATTCCCACAAATCGTTCGAATGAATTCCAATAAAATTCGAAAGTAACTCCGAAAATGGATATTAATATCATATCTTTATACAGTTTAAAGGCAGATATATAGAAATGCCGTCAACGCACGGATTGGGTGCCCTGGTGCTGCTGATGGCCACCACGATGGGCAGCGGCGAGGCGCTGAGACGGAACTTTGATGCCCGCCAGACGAGCGTCAACTCGAACATACCGCTGTGGAAGCAACGCGTAAGTAGAGCCCCGAGCAGGCAGCAAGCCGCTGAGTGTCAACTAAAGGGCAGCCATTTTGCCGCAGGCCTGCGAGAAGACGCAAAAGTACAAGATGAACTCGCACTACACCTGCGACGAGAAGGGCGACGTGAAGTGCCTGCCCGGCTGGCAGGGCGATCTCTGCCAGGTGCCGATGTGCCGACGCGGCTGTGATCCCATGAATGGTAAGCAAAAGCCTCAAATAACAATCAATAGCAATCCGCAACTGATACTCCCGCCTCCGCAGGCTATTGCCAGCGTCCTGGCGAGTGCCGCTGCCGGATCGGCTACACCGGGGAGCAGTGCGACAAGTGCATACCGCTGCCGGGCTGCCAGCACGGCACCTGCAACAAGCCGTTCGAGTGCATCTGCAAGCCCGGCTGGGATGGCCTCTTCTGCACGGAACGTAAGTGGGCCACATATCCGCCAGCCAGCCGCTTGGTAATCTCTCTCTGCCTTTTACTCTTTCCAGCCAGCTGCCGCAGCGGGTGCCACAGCACGCGGGGCTACTGCGAGGCGCCGGGCGAGTGCCGCTGCCGGATCGGCTGGGCGGGCCGCAGCTGCAGCGAGTGCGCCACAATGCCGGGCTGCCAGCATGGAACTTGCAACAAGCCGCTCGAGTGCAACTGCCAGCCGGGCTACACGGGCCTGCTCTGCCAGACAGGTGAGTAGCAAGTACTGCGACCCTCTTCCTTCACCCTGACCATTGCCTCTTGCAGCGCTCTGCGCCTCCGACTGCAGCAAGCAGCATGGCTACTGCCGCAAGCCTGGCGAGTGTCGGTAAGTGACGCGTGACCTTTGACCCCTGGCTACTACAGCCCTCTCCCTCTTTGCCAGCTGCAAGGTGGGCTGGACGGGCACGCAGTGCGACAAGTGCTTCCCCTATCCCGGCTGCGTCAACGGCGACTGCGAGGCGCCCTGGGAGTGCAACTGCCAACCCGGCTGGGGCGGCATGCTCTGCGATGAAAGTGAGCATACTTCAGACCTCCAATTTCCATTTCCAGTTCTCACCTCTCGCCTCTCGCTTTCAGAGCTGAGCTACTGCCTCGACAATCCGGACACCTGTGCAAATGATGGCAAATGCGTCTCGCTGAGCCGCGAGGATGGCAGCTATCGCTGCCAGTGCCGGCAGGGCTACCTGGGCAAGAACTGCGAGATATTGGACGAGTTTCTGCTCACCTCTGTGGCGCCACCGCGCATTACGCCTCCGCCGCTGCAGCCGGCGCCTGATGACAGCAGCAGCCAAATGGAGCAGGCAACAAAGTTGCCAACGCTGGGATTAGGCGAGACCACAGCTGAACCAACAACAACAGCCAGGACAACAGCAATGGGCGAGGGACTGGCACTGGGACTGGGATTGGGGTTGGGCGCAGAAACCGCAGCCACACGCGTTGCCAGCCACAATGCGACTAATGAAGCGTTAAGCGGCATTGCAGCTGCTGACGAGGCGACAACAACGAGGCGTGCCACGCCCTCAACAACATCCTCACCACAAACACAAGCGGAGGCTAATGCAACAAGTGGCTCGCCATCGCCAGCTCCATCTCCAGCTCCAGCGGGAGCACAGCTCAGTGCACACGAGCAGCTGACGGCGGCGGCGACGACGACGACGACGACGACGGCGCCCGTCAAGGCTGATGAGGGGGACGAGGATGAGGACGAGGAGGATGAGGACGAGGACGAGGATGAAGATGAGGAGGACGACGAGGAGGATGGCGACGATTATGATGATGAGGATGATGACAATGATCAAATCATACCAAATATTATTTGAGCAACGGCCTGACAAATTGCCCGGCATTTGTTTTTTGTTTTTTTCGTCTTCTTCTTTTTTTAGTGTCTATTATATTTATATTTTTTTTTATACAGCATATTAATTTATTGCCCTGAGCCCAGCTAATAAATTATTTATTTTATTTCTGCAGTTTTTTTAAGTTGGCTTTCGATCAGATTTGATTTGTTGAAAATATGCGCAACGAGACGGCCACAAAGTCAAAAGACTTCAGGCAAAAGGACTTTAAGATGCGTTGGCATTTTAAGCATTACGAATTCCGAAAATCCTTGAATGTCAATCTTTAGTTCTGCTGGCTGTGAATGCTTAGGATACGGCTTAAAGGTAAATGTACTCTTTAAAAAGTGCGCTGGATTCACAACCCTATCGATTGACATTCAAGTATTAAACAGATCTAAGGATCAAATAGAACAATCACAAGCACATTGTTATCTCGAAAACTAACAGGGCGATTAAAATGTCCTTTGGGACGCTCAATGTTCAGTTCATAACGATTTATTTAACACTCGACTCGCCAGAATCGATAAGAATTTGGCCGAGTTATGGCAATTATACGAATATTCCTTTAAGAAAACAAGCTTCCGAAAACCCTTGAAAGTCAATCTTTAGTTCTGCTGGCTGTGAATGCTTAGGATACGGCTTAAAGGTAAATGTACTCTTTAAAAAGTGCACTGGATTCACAACCCTATCGATTGACATTCAAGTATTAAACAGATCTAAGGATCAAATAGAACAATCACAAGCACATTGTTATCTCGAAAACTAACAGGGCGATTAAAATGTCCTTTGGGACGCTCAATGTTCAGTTCATAACGATTTATTTGACACTCGACTCGTCAGATTCGATAAGAATTTAGCCGAGTTATGGCTATTATATGAATGTTACTTTGACAATATCCGTGTAGATTGTCAAAGAACAATTAATATTCAAGATTAATGAGTTTATCTAGGATTCACAGGACACAACGAAGAAACCAACAATAAATCTTCGATATCTCGAGGCTCGATAAAATATTGTGAGCCTCAAAGAAAGGCGACTTTCGTGTATGTTAAATGAATATGGTATATGTGGAATTGTATTTATTTACGGTAATTTAGACTAAACACACAAACAACTGCAACGAATTTCGTTTAACAAATTGTCAAAAAAAAAAAATGGTTTATATATATTTAAGATTCGCTTAAGATTAGCAGAAGGAAATAGAATTCAGAGCAGGAATGGAATGAACGAGGCGGGGGCCAAATACTCGGATTGCGATTGCACATTGTTGCTTAAATTTAGGACATAAATTGTTCAGATATAATGCCAGCACATAGGCATCTATATGTCTGCATGGAAGAGGGCAAAGAATTGGAATATGGCCGACAAAGTGCGGGCGGAGATTGGGTATTAGGAAAGATCCTGCGCCCCCGCAAGGGCTTAGGCACAGGTGTGAATATAGACTTAAAAAACGATACAAAAAAAAAAGTGTGGGGAATATCATAATAATAGTTATAATAATAATAATAATAATAATAAACATATGCGTTATATTCGTTGCATCTAGTTTAGCTCCCGCTTGTCGCGCTGACTGATCTGGGCCATGGTGATGTATTGGCGCACCAGGCGCGAGATCTCGTGCGCCTGCTCCGTCTGGACGCGTATGACGCGCTGCTGCATTAGATTGCCCACCTTCATGTCCAGGAAGAGGGCGCCATCCTCGGAGCGCACCTGCGATTTAAGAGAGAGAGAGAGAGAGAGAGAGGGCATTAGCTGAGATAGTCGATAGATAGATGGATATATTTTTGGTTCGCATACCTTGCGCGTGGAGATGACCTCCATGAAGCTCCAGTGCTGCAGTGTTTCGTGTGTGTTTGGATCCAAGAATAGCACTCCGCGTCTATTCAAGGCCAATATCAGATCCCGCCACATGGGACTGTGATTGTCCTCCACGTGCGGCCCCTCCTCGGCCCAGATGCGTTTCACCGCAAAGAAACTGCTGCCGAACAGGGGCCAGGCGGCCAGCACGTTCAAGAATTGAGCCTTCACCTGCCCCGGACTCAGACCGGCCACCTGCGGCCAAGCCGACTGCACCAGGCCCACCCACTGGGCGGGCCGTATCTCGCGTATGCCCAGCGCCGGCTTGGGCAGCAGAAATTTAATCTCCTTCATGGCCGGCACATGGCTCAGATCGGCTGCGCGATGCAGCAGGGCAGCGATGCGCGCCATATCCCTGACCATCTCCGGCATGGGCACACCATTGCCGGGCAGCTCCAGGAGCAGACCCTCCAGATAATCGGGCGCCACCTGATTGAAGAGCACCTCCACGTACAGCGGCATCGGCGCCGGTTCGCGCTTGAGCGCAAAGTGCCAGACAGAGCGGCAGAATATCAAGTAGAATGGCTGCCCGGACTTGAGCAGCTCCGTGGTCACGTCCAGGATGTACTCGTCGGCGGCCAGCGGCATCGTGAAGGCGTCGCCCTGCACGATGCAGTATAGCGAGAACTCCTGCTGCTCGGCCTCCGATTCGACGCCGAGCAGGGCGCACAGCTCGGCAATGACATCGGCGACCACCGTGGAGCAGCGCGTGTTGACCACACGCTCCGCACCGCCGGGCAGCCTATAGATCTGGCGACGGGCCGAACGACCCGCCGAAACGGCCGTCACCTCCTCGACGCTGGGCACATTCTTGCGTCCGCCGCAGCGCGCCGTTTTCCGGAGATTCGTTAAGCAGACGGCGGCGGTGCCATGGCACGAGCGACGGCGATCCGACGCGGCCGATGTCAGATGCTCCATCAAATATGGACGCAGTGCGTCCGAGCAGCCAAAGTAGGCCGCCAATATGCTGAGCAGACGCCACGCGCGCTGCGAGCTGTCCGGACAGGGCGAACGATTCGCCGTCGTCTGCTTCATCAGCTGGCAGTAGACCTCATCCCGCAGCGCCAGATACTTGTGACAATGCTGGCAAAGAACAGACGATTGGCAACAGCTGGAGCAGGAGATTAACTAAAGAGAGACCTACCATTAAGACGGTGTAGACGCACTTGACCTCGGTCAACTCCGGATCGAGCGGTATGTCGCCGCAGTAGCGCAGAATGCAATCGAAGCACTCGAGCGCCAACGGGGCCAGATCATTGGGCAGACGCAGCAGGGGCAGGCGTATGGCATGGCCCTGCCACTTGACCAGCTCCGCATAGGAGCGGTTCGCAGCCGACGACTGATGCCGCTCGTGATGCCGATCCGCATCGCGCAGTTGGCTGCAGATAGAGGGCGGGGATGATGAGTAGGTAAGTGTGAGCTGGAGTTAAATATAGACTGGATGCACTTACTCATTGCGGAAATGCTGCATGGCGAACTGCAGCAGCGAGTACTTGGTCACAGATGGAGGCGTGCCGCTGCCATTAAGCTCATCCTGCAGCATATAGTTGCCGTCCAAGTCATGATGCGCTGCCTGCTGCTGTTGCTGCTGTTGCTGCTGCTGTTGCTGCTGTTGCTGTTGCTGCTGGTGGCCATTGGTCAGGGAGCTGGGCTGCTGACCGGCATTCGATTTGCGTGACGAGTGCAGATAGCTCTGCTGCTTCATATAACGCTGCTGATCCGCCAGCTGCTGCTCCTCGGCAGCATCCTCCAGCTGCTGCTGCTGCTGCTGCTGATGATGCAGCTCCACTTGCTGCTGCTGCTGCTGCTGTTGTTGCTGTTGCTGCTGCTCCTCCTGATTGCCATTGGAATGGGCGTGCTCCTGGCGCTGGGCATGCGCCTGTCGCGATTCCAGACGCTCCAGCGGCACGTTCAGCGTTTGGGCAGCGGCGCGTGCGCCCGACGACAGCGTCGATGCCTTCGATTGCGACTGGAAGAAGCAGCAAAAAAATAAACACAATGAATGCAATTTGTTAATTGTCTCTGTCGGCCGGAGTCAATGGCTTGTGAAAGTTGCTGGGCGCCTTTTTGGCCAAGCACTTGACCAGCCAACCGGTCGCCCAACCAAGCCAAGCCAAGCCAAGCCAACCCGACGACCGGTTTGAATGGGGCGCGCCTATCATGATGTTGATGTGTATGTCGTGTAAATATGATATATGTGTGCTATATGCTACAGTGAAAGCTCCCTCGAGCGAACACTCATGCTTAATGTTTCTGTATCAGACACAACAAGGCATTCCCTAGACGCGAATAGGCTGCATAAGTTGTTATATCGATAAATATCGACTTGGAGACATGTGTTTTTGTGCCACATCGATAAATATCGATTTTGAGGCATGTGTTTTTATGCTATATCGATAAATATCGATTTGAGGCTTGTGCGTTTATGCTATATCGATTTTGAGATAAGTAATTTTATGCTCTACTCGAAGATTAGAAGAGTTTGTTAAGGCGAATTGGCTGAATAAGTTGTTATATCGATAAATATCGATTTTGAGACACGCGATTTTCTGGTATATCGATAAATATCGATTTGGAGACTTGTGTTTTATGCTATATCGATATATACCGATTTTTAGACATGTGTGTTTATGCTTTATCGATAAATATCGATTTTGAGGCATGTGTTTTTATGCTTTATCGATAAATATCGATTTTGAGACATGTGTGTTTATGCTTTATCAATTTTGAGATATGTAATTTTATGCTCTACTCGAAGATTAGAAGAGTTTGTTAAGCCAAATTGGCTGCTTGGGTTCGCGTGTCAGGCTTATAATGGCATAGATTAAACTCTTTGGATACCCACCCTCCAGAATTAGAGGTACATATTTATATATAAGCCCCACAGCTGAATTTTGGTCCAGATATTGTGAAAGGCATAAAAGTATACCACAACAAAGATTTGTTCCCTCCCTTTCGAGCTGAGGACATAATATCGACATATTTACTGCCCCCAACATAAAGATTTGGACTTGGGCAAAGTTTCTTCAAAATAAAAGTCCACTTTGCATAGAAACAGACAGACGGATTATCTGGAATATATTCGATTTAATGGTATCGAAGATTGTAAATAACAAATTTAGCTGGCTGAAGGCGTTGTCCATTCGTGGAGCTTTCACTGTACCATTGGCTTTGGGGGGCTGGCTGGGTTTTTCTTTTCGGCAACGAAAGTGCTTGCCAATATATTTTTCACGTTTATTGCCAAATGCAATTCGGCGCGCGTTGCTTTCCTTTCCATTCCACCCACTCAAAATACAGCTCACACACCCCACACCCCCTCCATCTCGTTGAAGCTAAAAAAAACACCCACTGTTAAATAAAAATTTGTTGCATTTTGCACACGCTCAAGCGCATTAAACAACAACAACAACAACAAAAGCGGAGGTGAGTAAAAGTTGTTGTTGTTGTTGTTGTTGTTTATGAAAGCGGAAATCTTTCACCAATCAGTCATGTTGGCTTGTACGAAATATCGCACTTCTACTTGGCCTAGTCTTTTATTAATTTTCATTTCGATTTCAATTTAAATTTCAATCAACGCATTAATATGCAATAAAAGCCAACACGCCACCTGGCGACGCAACAAGGCACTAACAGGCATTTACAAAATGGCGCCACGATTCCCCCATTCAAAATGTGGTCGAGTACAGCTGGAGATGACAAATTATGAAATACACATAACTGACCATGGAGGACATGTGAAGTTAGAGTAAAAGAAGAAGAGGAAAGTAAAGAGCATAAGAGAAGATGACGATTCACGCCAATGGAGATGATCATACAAATCATGTGACCATGGAGCACAGCTTAATGTGACTATGACGTCCATGTGAAGATGATGAAGAGGAAAAGAAGTAGAAAGTGCATGATGGCTGTTGATTGAGTAGCATGTAACCATGGAGAACATGCCATATAAAGAAGGCACACACATGTAATTCAATGCATATCAAGTGACCATGGAGGATAAACCCAACATTAGTTATTAATAAACATCAAGTTACCAAAGAGGACAAGTTATATGTGTAATATAATATAATACAATCTCTATATATAAAACTGTTTATCCTGATCCTGACTGACTGACTGACTGACTGACTGATTGACTGACTGACTGACTGACTGATTGACTGACTGACGGACTGATTGTTGAGAAACGCACAGCTCAAACCGTAAGGGCTAGAAAGCTGAACATCTCAATGTAGTTACCTTATGTAATAAAGGTGCACTTTAAGACGGAAAATTCGGGAACTTTCATCCGCATGTGTGGAAAATCGCGAAAAACGTTTGGATGCAATTCTTTTTGGCTACCATTCGATCAGTCTTAAGTCTTAAGTCTTAAGTCTCATTTCCAAAGATCTCTGTTAAAATTCATTTAAGGCATGTTTCACACTTTTTGCAGAATCCAAGCTTCCTTGGGAGAAATGTCATTCAAAGATTTGTATGACAGTGTGCACATGTGTGCATGTTTATTTTGCATATATATGCAAACATGCATGCGTGCGTACATGTTTGAATCATACATACATACATACATACATACATACATACATGCATGCATACATACATATCATTTTACATACATATATATATGTACATACATGCATACAAAAAAAAACACACACAAAAACAAAAACCACACAAAACAAAACAAAAATAACTACACTACTAGCCTAGCATGAAAATCTGCAGAGCCTACTTGAATTCTTGAGAATCAAGGAGAAGAGCACTTGGTAGAAATTCGTTTTATTCAAAATTTGCAGCACAGCGACAAATAAGCTTCGTCTGCGAATGGTATAAGAAAACAAACATGCATGCGTACATATATGCATATATACATGCATGCATACATGCATGCATACATGCATACACTAACACATACTTGCCCACACACACACAGACAAACATACATACACACACAAGCACAAACACTCCCAGACATATATTATACTTATATGCCTTCGTACAAAATACTTGTATTCTTTAAAATAATAGTTGCCACAAGAAAGAACGGCTTGCTCGACACGCCGACGATTTAATACCCTTGCAGAACCTTTTCCCCCTTTATGGAAAAGATCCCTTTGCTAATATATATACATATTATATCTAGGTAAATATCATATAAGTTACATGCTTGCAACTATACCTGCTTCGCTTATTCATGCGCTTGGTAGAGATCGGAAGGTACAGATCGATTCCAGCGCGAAATAAATAGATCATCGAGATAAATTAGATCATCGTGTCTTTAATACGATCTCAAAGATAGGCTGCAAGCTTTACCAATTGAAGAGAGGATCTGCCGACAGATAGGCGATAGCTCTCAAGTGAACATGGAGGACATTTACAATGGGCTACCATGCGCATCAACTGGCAGAGGATAGTGACCATGGAGGACACGTGAGAAGATACGACAAGGCAATGAAAGGAAGCAATTGGTCAAAGTATTTGCTGAGTACAACAAATGACCACAGCATCAAGAAGCAGTTAATCATGCAAGCATGGAGGACAACTCATGAAAAGCGCTTGCCTTAAGTGAACACGGAGGACCTGGAGTTAAATGAGCAAAAGAACTGGAGTGGAATCCTGAGAGTAAGGTGTACAAAAAGCAATCGAACACCAGGAAGTACCAACTTATAAACCAAGTGAGCATGGAGAACGCGCAATGATGATAAACATGCAGGTTGTAGACTAATGGCAATTGGATGATCCTCCATGGTGCTCCATGGTCAAGCTACCTCTCAAAAGAGAGGCGGTCACGTTAACTGGATGGCGGACAAGTTAACTGGTTGGCGGACGACTGACAAATTGATGGCAATTCTTCAATATTATCTGTGAATTCTAACGATTGCGGTTGACAGTTCCCGTGGGCCTTATCGCTGTGCTAAATTCAGAGCACGAGCCGACAGTCAATAAATAAGCCAAATGGTGGCAGAAATCGGAGATGCAGCTGCCCGCTGGATGCGCCTCGAACTGGAGCTGGAGCGGGAGCTGGAGCTGGGACTGGAGCTGGAGCTGGTTTATGGATCGAGTTCTGCGCACATATTTAGAACGTGGACACGCTAAAGAACCGGGCACGCAACTGGGTCACATGACTTGTTTTTTTTTTTTGTTTTTTCTTTTGCGCGACCCAGCGGCGCCCCTCAGGGATCGAGGCGTGGCAAGGTGGGGCGTGGGGCAATAGACTGGCGTCGGCTGTGCTCCAGTTGGCTGCGAATGCGAATTCGATGCGAGTGGAAAAGCGAGCAAAACACAAAAAATGTTCAAAACGTAAAAACATTACGAACCGAATACCGAGAAAAACTTTAAACTTTAATTTCGAGTAAAAATTTCTGGCGAGTCGGGTTTAACATTCATTATTTTTAGCACAGGGGCCAAAGGGGGTTCTCGTCTAAACAGCAGCAGCAACTTTCTTTTTGGCATTTGTTTTCTTTGGTTTTTTGTTAAGTGTAGTTTTTATTTGCGTTTTGCTCGAGTTAATTAAAATTCGAAATTAATGCGCACCACACACACACACACACACACACACACACACACGCACACACACGCTCCAGACCCAGAAACAACGAAACAGCTGCTGAAGAAGCAGACACAGCCTGAGCTGGAGCTGGAGCTGGAGCCGGAGCCGCAGCTGTCAGATACAATTTAGAGCCGCAGATACATGACAGCCAAAAGAAATTAAACCCATTTAACAGAGGCAGAGAACAAAAGAGCCCGCGACCGGCAATAAAAGACGCACGAAATGTAATTAAATTATTGAAATCAAATTACAGTTAAATTACAATCTTCAGCTGCTTCTTTGCGTTCGAGAGTATCTCATGTGCTCACGTTTGCAGCCGCACGTAAAAGTATCTGTATCTGTAAATGTATCTTGTATCTTTAGTGGGTCAACGGTTCTTTCAGTGTGATTTCATGAGTGCCCAACTTCTGGCCTAAGCACAGTTTTTTTCGGCATTTAAACAACCCCTCGATCCGAAGCGTAGCATCGGATACGGTTCAAGTGCCATCAGATATAGTCCCAAAAGATCCCATAGTGGATGGCAGTAGAAAGATATATATATACATAAGGTTATAGATATATAGATACATAGATATATAGAGACAAAGATATACATAAATATATAGATAGAGATAGAGATAGAGATAGAGATAGGAATAGAGATAGAGATAGAGATAGAGATAGAGATATAGATAGAGATAGAGATAGAGATAGAGATAGAGATAGAGATAGAGATAGAGATAGGAATAGAGATAGAGATAGAGATAGAGATAGAGATAGAGATAGAGATAGAGATAGAGATAGAGATAGAGATATAGATATAGATATAGATATAGATATAGATATAGATATAGATATAGATATAGATATAGATATAGATATAGATATAGATATAGATATAGATATAGATATAGATATAGATATAGATATAGATATAGATATAGATATAGATATAGATATAGATATAGATATAGATATAGATATAGATATAGATATAGATATAGATATAGATATAGATATAGATATAGATATAGATATAGATATAGATATAGATGTAGATACATATCGATATGTAGATATGTAGATATCGATAAGAGCATAGGCCTGAGCATGTGGATAAATATATCTAGGCAAAGCTTTAGATATATATCACTCCCTCAAATGACTTGCGGCTTTACTTTTGGTTTCATCAACCACAGACGACCCTCTTTTTGAAGACCAGCTGATGCACAGTTGGAAAGTGAACAATCTGAAGTTGAACTAATTCGACAGACACCTTAAATGTGTGTGTAGATATATAACAACATTTCTATGGGCCACACTCGAAAACCTTTTTAGCCCAAGAGCTGGACCAATTGATGTTGTTGTTGTTGTTGTTGTTGTTGTTGGATGTTGTATAATCGAGACCTTTGATCGGTCAGTTTGTCACTTTTGTTAGTCGCGACAGACGACAGCTCTCCACAGAGCTGAGATGAGGTTGAAGAGCGAGCCGAATGATGTAAACAGGTGGTTCAGGTGGTTCAGGTGGGTCGCTGCTGCTGCTGCTGCTGCAGCTGGCCCTCGGTCTGGCATTGTGCCTGGGCGAGCTAATAATGCGATTATGTGTTGATTAGCCTAACCGTTAGCCTTTGGCAACACTCGCCGCCAACTGTAAAGAGCTCTCTTTTTGCTTTTTGCTTTCTTCGCACGCGAGCAACGTAATTTGTGATTATTACGAAGAGCTTTGATTGGGAATTTCAAGGCAAATAAATGCTTTCGAGCCGATCAAAGTTAAGCCAATGCCTATCTCTTGATTTATGCTTCCGAAATAAATATCATGCATCGAGCAATAAGAGTGCATTAGTCGGGCTTGTCCGGCCAGGACATACCCTACAAATTTTGCACCAGACTTTGTATGAATTTGCATTCTTGTTTAACTCGGTTCTCATAGTCCGATCCTTATAAAATTTCAGGGCTTAACTATGGCATGCAAAAGTGGGCGCGATCTGAGTAAGGATGGATAGAGGTATCCAAAAAGTGAAATATGCCTAATCTGTGTAAGCTATACGCAAAACTAAACAACAAATTTGGTGCATATAGCTTAAATAATTTTCAAGTTGTGCTTGAAAAACGATTTATCGATATTACGAAAATGGGAGAGTATATCGATATATATACACATATATACACATATATACATATATATACATATATATCGATATATGAGGTAAGAGTTCGAGTCTCCCAATTAGGACTATATATACCCTAATGAAATGGTAGAGTCCTCGTTCCTAATCCGTTACACAAAAACGTTTAGTAGTTAAACCTTTTTTAAAGAGGTAATATAAAATGGGAAATATGCCCAACGAAAATCTACACATCAAATTTGGTGTATATAGTTTAAATAGTTTCCGAGTTGTGCTCGGAAAATAATCCGCCAATCGATATTTATCGATATTCAAAAAACGAGAGAATATATCGGTAGAAAATGTTAACTTCTTCTGCATATGGTATGTTAGAATATATATATCAAAGTTCAAATCAAGCTTTAATAGTTTCCGAGTTGTGCTTGGAAAATAATCCGTCAATCGATATTTATCGATATTGTAAAAGTGAAAGAATATATCGGAACAAAATGTTCAGTCCTTCCGGATATAGTATATTAGAATATATATATCAGAGTTCAAGTCTTCAGTTTTTGTTATTTTCGATTCTGTTCGTCGCCCCAATTAGGAATATATATAATTAAATGCAAGATATTTTGTTCCCCTTTAACCTCCTTCAAAGGGGTAGCTGCAAAAACGTCTAAGTAACTTCTTTAAATGTTCAACCTTTGGCCAAGCTCAACTTTCTCATAATCCCCATCGATTTTCTTCAAGCTTTTCCCCGACAAACCAGTAGCTTTTGGGCAGTTCCGAAATCAACGCACTTAAACAGAGACTTGTGTAATTGTGAGCTGCTGCATACCTCATTGGAGTTCATGGTCTCGAAACGTGCCAGGATTTCCTTGACGGATATCTTGGACTCTGTGGGCTCCTCCAGGATGGTCTCCATGCGGCTAATGGAGCCGCTGCTCGCGTTGCTCACGCGTCGCGTCTTGTTGCCCAGCAGCAGAGTCGAGGCGGAGCCGGAGCCGGCGATGGGCACGGGAATGGGAATGGGCAGACTAACGGCAGCTGATGTCATTTGTGTTGTTGTTGTTGTTGTCGTCGTTGTTATGGTTGCATCCACAGTTGTTGTATTAACAACATCCTCGTCATCCTGCTCCTCCTCCTCCTCATTGTTGTTGTTGTTGTTGTTGTTGTTATCTCTTTGGTTGAGCCGCAGCTTGTAGTTGAGCTGCTCTTCGAAGCAGCACTCCTCGCAGAGGCTGCCGCTGGCCGTTGTCGTGGATGCCGAGCCGCTGCAGCACTTGTACACAATGTCCTCCTCGACGCTCCAGGCATTGTCGTAGTCCTGATCCTGACCACCGCCGCTCGCACCGCCGCCTCCAGCGCCGGCGGCGTTCAGCTCGCCGCCCAGCGAGACGCAGCACTGCTCGTTGAGCTCCCGGATGCTCTCGTTGGTCAGCTGATCGAGATCGCTGCGGCGATGCAGCTGCAGCTGCTGGTGGTGCACCTGGGCGGCGGTGGTGCCCGTTATGTGCGCGATTTCCGCATCGTCCGAGTCCGTGTAGAGCAGCTCGTGCTCCTCGCCGCTGTCCGCATCGGTCAGATTGTTGAGTGAGTCCAGCGAGGCGCACTTGTTGCAGCTCTGCTCGCGATGATCCTGGCATCTCTCCTCCTGGCCCTGCACCGAACCCTGCCTTCCCTCCCTTCCCAGCTGTCCCTGCTGTCCCTGCTGCTGGAGCAGCTTAAAGTTGTTGACCTTGTCGTGGTGCATCTTGTGGATGAGCGACTCCACCTTGTTCACAATGCTGCTGAACTTGTGCGGCACACTGCCGCCCGGCGTCAGCTGTTCGTGCTTCGAGCTGCCGCTATGGGCTGTGGGCGTGGCCTGGCAGGACTTGCTGCTGCGGACACTGTGCGACATGTTGCCACGGATTGCCGTATATTGCGATTCCGGCGGCGACGACGGCGCGTGCCAGTGAAAGTTGTTATTGCATTTTGTTGATCGAACTGGCCAAACTACACGACCATAATGAATGTTAACTATATTGTTTACACACAAACACACGCAGACACGCACACACACACACACACACGCCTGTCGATTTCGTGGAAAAACGCTGCGTATACGTGATGTTTTTTGTTGTTGCTGTTGTCTTTTTGGCTATTTCTTTTTGCTTTTTGCTACCTTTTTCTTTACGTTTTTAGCCGCTTTTTGTTTAGTGGAAAATGTCAGTTTTCAATTTTCGTGCGCTGCAATTTGCCAGACCTGAATTTATTTTTAATTTGCCACTTCAAAACGCTCGCCCGTTCGCCTGACACCTGTCCCGAGGCATGAGAAGCCGTCAAACGTTCGTGTCAAAAAAAAAAACAAAAACAAAATAAATTCCCAGTTGGAGTTATGCATGGGTCAACTGGCAGCAGGATGCTACGAAATTCGCAATTAACTGCGGTCATTGATCTCCAGATCGGAGTTCACCGAGCCGCCATTCACTTGGCTTGGCATATGATGTGCATATCATGAATACGAACAGAGAAAATTAGACAAGGAAGAGCTGAAGAACTGCAAGAAGAAGGATTTTAACTAGATAGAGCTGTTTGATTAAACCACGTGGACTGATATCATATAAATGAAGGCTATTTCCGAGTTTTGTCTGTGAAACAGTTCGCCCCGTTGATATGCATATCATAAATATTGCTGGGGAAACGTACTCTGGCAAACTTGAAGAATAATTTGTGAGAACTTTTCAGAGTTGAAGCTTTGAGCTTAAGCAAATTTCTGTGAAAAACTTGAAGAAAAGGATATGAGAACTTTTCAGAGCTCGAAGCTCCCAATATTGATACATACATATCATTTGTTACATAGATTACATTTCATATTATATGATATAATTCGAACTGCAAACAGAAATATGAGTTAGCTTGAAAATAAATTGAATGACAAGTTCGTAGAATATATAAATAATATGATAGGAGAATATAGGAAAACGATTCCAGGGCAAGAAAAGAAATGAAAACCTTATAAATTGTTTATGCTCTGCAAATACCATAAAGCGTAAATAATGAAATTAACGATAAATTCAATTAAAGTTTGCCCTGACTAATTGTTTACACTGCAATTTGTGCAGCAAATTCTACTTGGGCTGCAGCACAACTCTGTGAAATGCAACCAGATGACGTCGGACTAACAGGCGAGAGGTCGCCGGCTCAAAAAGCAAATTTTAAATTGTTCTTGGGCTCAACAACGACAACGCAGTCAAAAAGCAACTAACGTCATGAACGTCAGAGTTCCTGCGTGCCTAAGGTGTCTGCAAGTCGGACTACCAAAAGAGAGGTCGCCGGTTCAAATAGCAAATTTTAAATTGTTCTTGGGCTCAACAACTACAACGCAGTCAAAAAGCAACTAACGTGATGAAAGTCAGAGTTCCTGCGTGCCTAAGGTGTCTGCGAGTCGGACTACCAAAAGAGAGGTCGCCGGTTCAAATAGCAAATTCGAATTTTGGCATTTGTCAATTGAGTTTAAAACAAACACTTTTAATTTATATAAGAAAAGAGAGAGAGAGAGAAATAAATTGAACCAAAAGTTTTTTCCTTTGTGCAATCAAGCCAAGACAAGCTAAATGAATTAGGGCGAATGCAAAGACGTGTGTGTTGGCAATTGGAGCGGCTTTGTCTGAGGTCTGAAGTTGGCGCGAATTACACAAACAATTTCGGACTTGCATTGTTCAGCGCACAACATTTCAATAGCGATACTTGGGCTAATTTCATCAGATCCTACATTATGATAATGAATATGAAATAGGAACTGCATTTGAGAAATATGTGCTTAGGCTTGAAGAAATAAAGAGAGTAATTAAGCAAAACTATTAAATAGTTGAAAGTCATACAGAATTTACTGGGAATGTATATTGTGGCCTGTTTATATATACATATATAGGTATATATAGAACATTATTTTAAAAGCAGGCTCAGGGCGTAGATAACACAGCTTGAGTGAACACTAAATGGCAAGAATTTTACCCAGCTATTATTTTAAATGTTTTCGCACTATTTAAATCGATTGTTTATATTTGGAGATTTATTTGCTTGATGTTTTGTAAGCTCTGCCGCCGTGGTCCATTGCATCGAACTGTATTCGAGACGGCGATCGATTATTGGGTCAGGCACATGAACAGCTATCTTTGAGTGTGGCCAAACAAAAAGATTTCATTCTGAGCACAGCACAACACGACACAACACAAAAAAAAAAAGAAAAAAGTTGGTCAACATTGGCACGAAAAGAAAAAAAACTATAAACAACTGTAGAATTGGGAATTTGTGGAGACGCGCGCCGCGTGATGCCGTTAACGAACATTTGTGGCAACTGAAAACTGGGCAGACTGGTCAAAAGAGGCGGCTGGCGAGTTGCCAAGCTACTGACCATTTCACTCGCAGCCGAGCAGAACACCAGAGCACGGCGAGAGAGAATGAGAGAGAGCGAGCGAGAGCGAGAGAGAGAGAGAGCGCAACTGGAGATGAGTGAAAACTGCAGCGGGGCCAAGCGGAGCGTTAAGCTAAAGAGCAGAGTTGGCAGCCGCTGCTTCAAACAAAAAGTAGCTGAATTCCATGTGAAAAATAGCTGGAAAAAAGCTGAGATAACCGTAAATTGGCTTTTAATCGGCTTTAAAGAGTCAATAACAAGAGTTAGTTCACATAAAAATGTTACTGTTTCCGGCTGCTAAACTCTTAAAGTAGCCAAATTCAGCTAGAAAAAAGCTAAAGCGGCAACACAGCTTAAGAGAAGAAACATAGCCAGTTATCGGCTTTATAGAGTCAAAAAAACGCGCTAAATCACATACAAATTTTACTGTTACCGGCTGCTAAACTTAGCTAGAAAATAGCTGAATATGCAACCGCAAATTGGCTGGTAAAAAAGAGCTGATTCACACAACAATTTTACTGTTGCCGGCTACTAAACTTTTAAAGTAGCCATATTTGGCTAGAAAACAGCTGCAGTGGCAACATAGCTTAAGAGAAGAAACATAGCCAGAAATAAGCTGAAGTAGCCGCAAAAAAAGAGCTGATTCACACAACAATTTTACTGTTAACGGCTACTAACCTCCTAAAGTAGTCAAATTTGGCTAGAAAACAGCTGAATGGGCAGCACTGCTGAAGAGAAGCAACACCCAGAAACGAGTAGCGCACCAACAAAGTGGTTTTTCAGCCCACCTGTGAGTGTGAGTGTGTGTGTGTGTGTATGTGTGTGTGTGTGGCTAACTGTTTCATTCGGCCCAGCTCTCGGGCAGGTTCGGGTTTTGAGCCAAGTTTGGCATTCGACCAGTTTTCACGCATAAAACTGAATTAAATTAAAATAACTTAAGAGATGCATTCAAAGAAAAGCAGAAAAGCAGAAAAAGCTGCCAACTGATAAATGAATGCGCCGCATCGCATGAATGCGAATATGAATGTGAATGCGAATGCGAATGTGAATGTGAATCGCAGTCGAGTTGTGCCGAAACGAGTATCACTCGCTGGACAGCTCGTCTAACACGTATATGGTCACACTGACAGACTGAGACCCACTGAGCTTGAACCACGCGTGCAACTATGCGACTGCATTGCCAAAGAGCAAGAAGCGGAGAAGAAAGGGTGCGGGGCGAAGTTGGCAGAGAAAATAGACATAGACAGCGATTCGTAAAAGGATTCATTAGGCAGGAACTTTGCTATGAAGGTCACGAGTACAACGTAGCTTTAAAAGCTTTCGGAGTTAATGTAAAAGCTGTACCAGAAAAGACTCCGAGTTCGAACTCGATAAAAGGGGCAAAAGTTGGAAGAGAAAATAGAAGTAGACGTTCATAAGACAGGAACTTTGCCATTAGGGTCACAAGTACAACTTAGCTTTAAAAGCTTTCGCAACTATTGTAAAAGCTGTACCCGAAAAGATTCCGAATTTAAGCTAGAATTCGATAAAGGGGCCAAATTTGGCTGGGAAAATAAAAATAGACAGACGTAAAAGGATATAAGGCAGAAGCTTCCGAGTACAAACAAGCTTTCAAAGCCGTCGGAGATTGTTGCCCATTGTCAAAGTGAGCTTTAATCTGATTCAAAATACTCTGAGAAATAGATTAAAGCTTTGCTTTCTCTTAAAGCTGAATTCAATTTCTGGCGATAGCTTAAAGCACTCTCGTTCAAAATACTTTGGAAAATGGATCAAAGCTTTGTTTTCTCTTAAAGCTGAATTCAATTTCTGGCGATAGCTTAAAGCTCTCTCGTATTCAAAAGCGCCCATTGGCTTAGTGAGCTTTACAAAATACTTTGGGAAATGGATTAAAGCTTTGCTTTCTCTTAAAGCTGAAAGCTCTCTCGTATTCAGAAGCGCCCACACGCAAATGATGATAACTGTTTAATTGAAATCAGACTCGAGAAGAACGAGAAAAGAAGAGATAAATAAATAAAGAGCGAGAAACTTAAAGAGAAGTAAAACGGTAAAAGGCAGATTATTGAGTCCCCCGTTAAGCACCAGTTTGGTGAACTTAGATCAAGTGTGAACTGTGAAATGTGGGTGTGGATGTGTATGTGGATGTGGTTGGTTGGGACTCACCTTGCGGTACTCCTGGACAAATGCGGTGATCATCGTTTGGATGGCGGCGGCGCGTGTGGCATGTAGGGCCAGATGCTTGCCGTTGCGCAGATTGAGCTGGAGGGCGGCGGGCCGGGGCAGGGTGACGGCGTTCTGGATCTCGGCAAAGGATATGGCCTGGACAACGATCAGATAGTCGGCGTCGCGCCGCGCCAAATAGAGGCCGCTGTGGGAGACGCCCATGATGGAGACATCCGGATAGAGCGGAGCGCCCTGTACCGCAAACAGACGGGCAAAGTACAAGGGCCAGTCGCGGGCCATGTCCACCAGATGCCGTTTGACCAAAGCGCGCACCTGCTGCCCGCGGGCAGCCAACGTGTCCACGCTGACGCCATGGCCATGGAGCATATTCAGTGCGGCATTCTTCTCCTGCGGCGCGATGCGCAGGCAGGGCGTCACGCCGAACACATCGCTGAGCACCTGGGCGAAGAGCAGATCCAGCGCCACGGGCGGACCGATGGGCTCGTGCGGCTGGAACACCTCCTTGCGCACCCGCAGCTTCCATGGCACGCGATTGTAGGTGAGGCAGGCGCTCGATCCGCCGGCGCTGGCGCCCGTGCCAGCCGCCGAGCTGCTCGTTACGGCGGCTGCTGTCGCCGCCACCGACGATGCGGATGTGGGCGTAACGGGAGGCGGAACCGGAGCGGGCACCACCACGGCCGACATGCTCGAGTCCAGCAGATCCTCACGCATGCCCGCCGAGCTGGCGGAGCTCTTGCGCTTGCGCTCGTGCTCATATTTCTGTGCCATATGCGTGCGGAACGTGGCCGGCGTGGAGGCCAGCGCATCGCGATCCCGATCCCGATCCCGCTCCCGTTCCCGCTCTCGATCTCTTTCTCGTTCCCTTTCCCGTTCTCGTTCTCGTTCCCGTTCCCTTTCGCGATTGAGTTTGGCGCCTGTGGTGTCCAGGCTAGCCTGTATGACGCGCGGCGGCGCCGGCTGGTAGACCTTGTGGCTCTCCTTCTCGCGCTCCACCTGGCGCAGCTCGTAGAGACGCTCGCGTTCCCGCTCACGCTTCTCGCGCTCCTTCTCGCTGCCGCTGCCCGAGGCGGGGCCTTCGACCTCGGCGCGATCCCACACCGACTCCGAGTAATCTTCCCGATCCCGCGAACGACTGCGGCTGCGCGAGCGCTCCCGCTCCGTCTGCAGCTCTTGCTCCCAGGCCAGATGCTGCTCCTGCTGGTGGTGTAGGGAATGCTGTTGATGCTGCTGCTGCTGCTGCTGCTGTTGGAGATGGTGCTGATGATGTTGGTGCAGCGACTGCTGCTGCTGCTGTTGTTGCTGGAGATGATGCATCTGACGGACTGCACCGAAGGTGTCGCGCTCTTGACGCTGTATAAAGGCCGGCACGTGCTCCTTGCGATAATCCGGCTCCGGCTCGTCGGCATCGGGTCCTCCGTGCTGCTGCTGCAGCTGCTGCGCCGGCGGACTTTGTGGCGCCGGCGGCGGTGCTGGCGGCGCCATGCTGGGCGGCCGTATGGGCGGCGGCGGTGCCGGCACGCTGGGCGCCGGCGGCAGCAGCACGCCCGGCCAGGCGCTGCCAGGTGGCGCCGGCGGTGGCGATAGTTTGCCCTCCATGCGCTCGATCTGGGTGCGGACCGTGGCACCGTGCGACTCGACGGGCGGCGCATTGGCGCTGGCAAAGAGCCCGCCCAGCTGCTGCTGGAGCATCAGTTTGCGCGTGTCCTCCAGCTTGGCGGGAGCACGCTGCTCCGACTTGTTGGAGACGGTGGAACGCACCGAATGCCCGGCGGTCACCTGCTCGAGACGTTGGCGCATCTCCGAGCTGAGCTTCAGCTTGCCGACACTGCCCGGCGGCGGTCGATCGGCGCCAATCTCGAAGCTCTTCTTGGCCAGCTTTGTCGCCGTTATTGTGGTCGTCGTCGTGATCGCCGACGTAGTCGTCGTCTGCTGCTGCTGCTGCTGCTGGAACTGGAGCTGATGCTGTGCCGCATCCTGTACATCTCTGGCACCGCCGCCTCCATTTGTCTCCAGGCGCATGCTGCTGCGCATGAGCTGCATCACAGGCGGCGTCGGACTCTTGCAGGACTCAATCTCGAACTCCTCCCACTCGATGGCCGCGGCGGCGCTGCTGCCGGCAATGTGCTGCGCCTGGGGCGTCGTCTTGCGCTGCTGCTGGCGCAGCTTGAAGGCAAAGAAGTCCTCCTCCGTTTGGAACTGCGGCTCGCCCTGCGGCGGCGGCCAGCGCCATTTGCCAATGCGCACCGTCTTGGCCCGGCCATAGGGATCCAGGAAGTGACGCGTCTCCGACGGATCCTTGCTCTCCAGCGGTGGCGGCATCGGTGGCGGCGGCGGCGGCGCCGGCGGCTGCATCCCCGACGCTGCCTCCAGCACCAAACTGCTGCTCCTCGTTGTCGTCATCATGGTCGTCGTCTTCAAACGCAGCGGCGACTGAGCCGGCGGCGGCGAGATGCTGCCAATGATCGCAGCCGGCGGTGAACCGCTGCCATTGCTCCCATTGTTGCTTCCATTGTTGTTGCTGTTATTGTTGGCGCTGGCCTGCTGGCTGAGCAGGGTTTGCAGAGCCTGATTCTGGGCGAGCAGCTGCTGCTGTATCTGTAGATTCTGTGCCATGGCCGACTGGAGGAAGGCGCGCTGCACCTGCTGCTGGTAGAGAGCGGCAGGCGCGGCATCCGCTTCCCCGCCGGGCAGCTGGATGAGCTGATGCAGCAGCGGATCGGCGGCGGCGGCTTGGCTGTGCTCGGTGCTGCCGCCGCCCTTGATGCAGACGACCAGCTGCTGACGCGAGCCGAGCGTATCGAGTGCCTCGTCCAAAGGCAGCAGCTCGCCCACAAACTGATCCAGATTCTCAGCTTCAGCGGGATGAACTCTCTGGGCGCCGCCTCCTCGTATGCTGGCGGCCAGGGAGCGGGCATCGGAGAGCTCGTCCAGTGAGCCATCCAGCACGGGGCTGAACAGATCGTCCAGGAACTGATCGACGTCGGAGGCCTGCGAGGGCACGCGCACGCGCCGCACATGGGAGGCCAGCGAGGGCGCCTCGCTGGTGTCCGACATGGCCGAGGAGCGTGTCGCATATTCCGACTTGTCCATATTGTATTTACTCGAGTGCGCGGAGCCGTGCGAAGCGGCATGGGAACGCCGTCCGGCATGCTGGGATTTCTGGTAGCGCGGCGCCGACTCCTTGCCCATCGGCGCCAGCCGCTCCGCCGAATGATAGCGATCGTTCAGCCTACTCTCGGACAGACCCAAGGCGAGCGTGTGCAGCGGCGACTCTTGCGAATCGCTGTCGGGCAGCGGCAACTGCTGGCTGCCCATGTCGCCCGCGAGCAGATCGTCCAGCGATTTGGAGCGCGACTTGGACTGCGCCCCAGGCAGCAGATGAGGCGTTATCGGCTCCTCGGTCCGTTCGAAGTAGCGCTCGTTCAGCGCCGAGCTGCGCGACAGCAGCTCCCGACTGCTGCGTCGCTGCGGCTGTGCCGGCTCCGGCTCTAAATCCCTCTCTCGCTCACGATCTCTTTCCCTATCACGCTCCCTCTCCCGCTTGCTGGCGGCGGCTGCGTTTGTGGGTGGCGCCGGCGGGGGCACGCCCGGCCGCTTGACGGCCTCGGGCAGGCTGGTGCGCGTAAACTTGGCGCCGGAGCGCAAAAGGTCGCTGCGCGGCGCCGGAAAGGCGGGGCACAGCTCCTTCTCGGCAATCAGATCCATGACATAGTCCAGACCGCAGCTGTCCGTCAGCTGCTGGCCATCGTCCAGCACCAGGGTCCAGCCGCGACTGGCCACGCCCAGCGTGGAAACAGCCAAAGCAGCCGCCTCCTCGCAACTGGTCCACGAGTCGACGGCCACCGTCTGGCTGGCCTCGTCGGGCAGCGTGAGCGGCAAGGCCATGTCGCAGCCGCGCGCCCAGGCGCGCCACTCCAGCCAGGCGGGCACAAAGCTGCGGCACGAGGCGGCGGCGCCCGACGAGCTACTCTGCTGACGGAGCAGCTGGCGCTGGAGCAGTTGGCGGGTGGCCGGCGCCGGCGCCTCGTCCGTGACAAACTTCAGCAGATACTTGCTAAATGCGGGACTCGGCTGGAAGCAGCACAGACACTGGCCCAACAGCTGCCAGAGGCGCGTGGCCAGCGCCGGCTCGGCGCCGTGCAGCTGATTGCACAGCTGGACGAGAATCTCGTCGCGCAGGCCGCGCGAGCTGAGCGCCTTGTGCACAATATAATCGGAGAGCAGTTTCTCCTTGGCGCCCTCGCCCTCCAGCGCCTTGTCGTTGCTCCAGCGCAGGATGAGCTTGAATACGGCGAGCGCATCCTGAAAGTCCTGATCTCGGGAGGCGGCGCGCGTCAACAGGGGCGCCGCTATGGGTTCACGGCGCGGCTGCAGCCGCAGCCCGTTGCAATAGACGCTGCTGAATTTGCCAAAGCTGAACTGGCCCAGATCCGGCGGCAGCTGGGCACTGGCCGCGGGCGGACCGGGCACCGTGCCCAGCACCTTGACCAGATGCCGATCGCTGTGCGGCGGCGTCCAGCCCTGCAGCTTCGAGTAGATGAACGCCAGCTCGGCGGGTATGTCCAGATAGCTGAGCTGGCTGCGCTCCAGCACCGCCTGCTTGGCCTCGCGTGCCTCGCGCGCCCGCTGCGCCGCCTCTCGCGCCTCCTGGCGCCGGCGATGATCGGAGCGCAGCTGCTGAACGCGCCGCCGCGCCAGCTTACCGCGCCACAGCCGCTGGGCGGTGCGCACGCCTCGACGCAGCTGCTCGTAACGCTGCTGCTGCCGTTGACCGCGCCAACGCGCCTGCAGGCGGGTGGCCGCCGACTGGCGTCGGGCCAGCTGGCGGCGGACGAGCATGCCGCGCACATGCCGCTGTATATGGACGGCGGCCTGGCGCAGTCGTTCGGTGCGTCCGCTCTCGAGTGCGCGATGCAGTGCCTCGCGCAGAAAGACGCGCGTGGCGCCCAGCTGATAGTCGGGTCCCTCGACGCCGGTGCGCGGCATCGCCTCCAGCAGCAGGCGGCACAGCTCGCGATAGGGCGTGCCGCGTGCGAGCGGCGCGCTCAACAGATGCCGATAGCGCTCGACGAAGTGCTGGAAGCGCAGGCGCACCGGATAGCCGCGCTGGCGTATCTGTATGGTGTCGAGCATGCCCAGATAGCGGAGCTGCTGCAGCACACAGGGCATGTCCATGCGCAGCGGCTGCTTCTCCTGATTGGGTTTGATGCAGCGTACAAACCACGGATGGCAGCGGCCCATCGACTGCAGCAGCTGCTGCAGTGAGTCCGCAAATCGTGCGGCCACTGTCGGGGTGCGCGGCTTCATGGTGACAAAGCGTCCGTTGCTGCCCTTGGGCAGGGTCTTGCCGGCGTCGCGTTGGGCGCGCAGCTGCTTGGTCAGCTCGCTGACCAGGGGCAGCCGGCTGGTGGCCAGCAGCTCGAGCACATCGCTGCGCAGCGCATCGCGATTCTTGTCCAGAAAGCCATCGACACAATACCAGACCTGGCCGGCATAATGGGTGACGCCGAACTCCTGGGCGCCAATGCGCGGCCGGGCGTATAGCTCGCTGAGCGCATGATTGTAGTGGCACTTCTCGAGGAAACTCAAATCTGTGGCACGCGGAAAATTGGACTCATCGTCGAGCAGATGGCAAATGCCGACCGGTTTCTTGGCCAGCAGATGGATCACCGGCAGATTGTCGTCCCAGGCGAGGGGCGTCCACTCGAGACGCTCGCGTGCGTACTCGGCCTGCTCGAGCTTGAAGACATGCTTGTTGAAATAGAGCTGCAGGTTCTCGTTGGCATAGTTGATGCACAGCTGCTCGAAGCTGTTCTCGGCCAGATCCTCGAAGCCGAAGATGTCCAGTATGCTGATGCGATGGGCGTCATGGGTGCCGCCCTTCTGCACAATCGAATTGATGCGCGAGACGAGCCAGTTGAAGAGACCCGCATACAAGGCCTTGGCGAACGCATCGCGGGCATCCAGCGCTTGGTCAATGCCCAGCGGCGTGTGCAGCCGCTCGGCGCGCGCCTCGGTCGTCCGGCTGGTCAGGGCACGGTGCATGCCCTCGGCGCTGATGTGCAGCAGATGGGCAGCCCATTTGATTTCGGCATCGGAGCCGATCTCGACGCCCTCCTGGCCGTGACGCAGCTGCCGGCGATGGAAGTAAACGTTGCCCAGATGCAGCACAGCCGCCAACACGCGTACAATGCCCTCGCGTTCGCCCTCGGTGACCCCGAGCACCTGCATGGCACTGAGCAGGGAGGCCCAGTCGACCCGACCGCTGGCACAGTCGGTGGCGCCCTGGTTCAGATAGAAATACTTGTCCGCCTCGAGCAGACCGTATTTGGCGCGCTCCGATTCGCTGAGGCCGCCGAGCATCTCGTAGAAGACATGATAGTTGCGCTCGCCGGGCGCCTGGGTGACAATGCGCGACTTCTCCAGCAGATATTGGGTTATCTTGGCGCCGACAATGGCGCCGCTCTTGAAGTAGACCTCCAGATACTTGCCGAACCGGGAGCTGTTGTCGTTGCGTGCGGTCCGCGCATTGCCGAAGGCCTCCAGCAGCGGTGCCGCCTCCAGTATTTGCTCCGTGATGACAGCCGAGGCGCTGCCGCCGCCTGGCACTACGGCCGCCAGATACTGCATTACGAGCTTTGTGGACTCCGTCTTGCCGGAGCCGGACTCGCCCGATATGACGACCACCTGGGGCGAGGGTAGGGCGGCATGCGCCGCCGCTCCAATGGCAAACAGATGCGGGGGCAGGGCGCCCAGCGGACGGCCCGCGTACTGCTTGGCCACCTCCAAGCCGTAGGCGTCGGGGAACATCTTGTAGGGATTGACGGCAATCAGTATGCTGCCCGCGAACGTGTAGATGAGCCCCTTGTCGTAGCGCAGTCGCAAATTCCACAGCAGCGACGCCTCGTGCAGATCGTCCAGCAGGGTCATGTCCTCCACTCCGCTGCTGCCCAAATCCTGACGCGCTCGCAGGCTGCCCTCGCCCGGCTGCAGGGCAAACGTTTGTGCCTGTCACCGCAAAAGAGATTCAATTAGTTGGGTTCATGCTGATTGTTCAAATTGTGTTTGGATTGCGGGCTTAAGACACGTCAAGTTCTATTGATAAAGTCCATCCACGTCCGTCCGTCTGTCTGCCTCTTTCTATACAAACTCGTCTTTCAGCTTCAAAGAGGAATGAGTTCCATTACCCGAGGATAGACATACTCCCCCTAGGCTTTTCTCAGATGAAAAGCTAGGATTAGGTCAACTGCGTATGATTGGGAAAAGGGACAATGCGTCTGGTCTAAGTAGTTTAACATTCCGTACACGACAAGCGCTTTTTATTATCTCTCTTGCCCGTTCTATGCTTGCGTTCGGCTCAGGTCTTTGGTAGTCACATATTCCAATCATCAAGCTGGGGTTCTGTTGGTCGGTGGCTTTTTTTGGAATAGGATTGTCTTTATGCGGACTAAGTATCCATTTGTTAAGGGATTGAAACCATATCATATACTCAACATAGAAAGCCAGGTGTATCATCTGCAGACGGCTTAACCAGATTGTCTGGGATTTTTAGGAGTACTCTTCCGATGGAAAAGATGCCATCAAAGGGCTTGCCTGCTGTCTGTAACGCACCTTGAAAAAGCATGCTCTATAAAACCATCTTTAGTTCTATTCTAAGCAGACAGTCTGGGCTTTTCAGGAGTATTCTCCCGATGGAAGATAATGTTCAGCCTTATCAGTTCATTCGAAGGAGTTGTCTGCTTTCTGTATCGCACCTTATGGCCAAAGCTCCGCTTAAGAAGACAGAGAAGACAGGCCACAAAAACACACTCAAGAGAACCCCCTTCAGTTTCATCTTCCATAACTTCCATAGAAGAAGTCTACCCTAACTGGTCTCTTAGCTTGGATTATAGTTGGATAAGTCCGGCTGAGGATAAATGCTGAGAGTAAGACCCAATCGATTTGATGAGAACCGGACAAGACGACAACTTGTGACAGGGATTAATTGGGTTTGCGGTTTGGCTTGGCTCACATGGCGGGCTATCACATCGCTGCAGAGCGTCGAGAGCCGCTTGACCACCTGAGGATAGCGGCACTTGAGGCGACGCTGGCGACGCAGCAGCAGCTGCTGCTGTTGCTGTGGCGACTGCTGGGCAAAGATTTCGTCCAGATCCTCGAGACTAGCCGGGCGCTGGCGTCGCAGCACGTGCGGCGAGAGCAGTGCCAGCGATGGCGACTGGGCCGGACTGGGCGTCACTGAGCCGCAGCCGCTGCCCCGCTGCCACGGCTCCAGATGGAAGCGTACGATCCGCATCTAACGGTACTAGCCGAGAACCGACAACCGACAACCAAGAACCGAGATTCGATGCGAGAAAAACCGGACGTTAACCAAAAACAACAATGGCGCCGGAGACTTTGTTGGCCGCCGTCTCGAATGCAACTGAAAGGAGTCAAGCGGAGCTGGGCCAATAGCCGAGACATTGCCACAGTTTTCCCCCAGTATGCGTTTTCGCCTGCCCCCCCCTTCTTGCTCAAGCGCCTAAACGTTTTCTTAAGGCAATCGATTGAAACACGTTTCTGTTTCTATTTCGGCCGAAAGTGGGGGTAGCACGCGGCCCAAAGATGACACTCCTCCCGGCTAACTGGCTGGCAGACGAGCAGACGGGCAGACGGGCAGCCAGTTTTGGAGAGCGAGAGAACAACGGGAAACGGCAGACAAGACTTGCGCAAGAGAAACCTGTCGCATGGCTTTGACTTTGATCTCGCGCTGCCCGATCTTTGTGATCTCAATTCAATTAAAGAGAAGAACAGCTCTCTCTCCCTCTCGCTGCCTCTCGAGAGAGCGCCACTTTCTCCGAGCCAAGCCAGAAACAGTTCAAGTCGAGAAATTCTTGGTCTTTCAAATCCGCTGCAGCAACGTGTTCGGCGTATCGATTATTATTAATCGATAGTGCCCGAAATAAATCGACTAATCAAAATTAGAGTTCCAAGCACACTCGACCTTCAATCCTATCGAATAATCGATTATCAACTTATCTCCTAGGTGTAGATGTGAATCTGGATTGAATGAATATGGATCATATTATATAAGTGTGTAAATCGATAAATCGATTAATCGATTAATTGGCAAGCTTTATTATCAACGACAACATTACCTCTTGTGCCTTGAGTTAATCGACTAATCGATTAATGTCTACTTGTATCGATTGAATTAAAAGCTATCCGATAAGCTTTGCATAACGCAAAGGCTTAAGGTTCTATTTGACTTGAATGATAGTTTTCAAATAATATATTAGAATTAATGTATTAATCGATTGATTTATAAGCTTGTCTTTAGCAGCTTGCTTTAATCGAAATATCGATTACATTATAAACTATCGGATGATAATATAACAATGTATCGCATGATCCAGCACTTTATCTCGTTACCAAGCTGATTATTTATTTAAAACAGGAAAAGTTGGCCAAAATTTGTGCTTAAAGCAAACGTAATTACTTCAATGTAAGCACAATTAAGCTCGCTTCAAGCTTTCAGGCGCTTTCAAAGCTCCTTTCGCACAGCTAATTGCTGGCCTGGCTTACGCAGGGGGCATGTCCCAGTTCATGTTGCCCAACTGAAACGTTTTTTCTTCTGGCCAACAGGCCAACAATTGGTCAGACGATGCGACGATTGAATTGAACAGGATACGCTGAATACTGGTTGCGAGCAGTGTTGACCACTTTAGCTATTTTCTGGCTAAATTTAGCTACAGGCAGAGGTCAGCAGGCTGAAACTGCGGACATTTGCAGGTGCCCGCCAATTATGGCTAGTTTTTCAGGAGTTTTAGCTATTCTTTTTAGCTTTTTAACATTAACATTTGTTGCCCAATGCAGTATTTTAGCTGATGCACCAATTCAGCTATTTAAAGCTGATTTTAGCACTTTTTTGAAGCAACAGCTGGCAGCACTGGCGACAAGCAGAAGCATGCGAGCCAGTTTGGGGATTTGTATTCTTGATTTCTTAGCTGGCGCTTAGGGGGCAACAACTGCAACTGCAACTGAAACTGGCAACTGGCAGCGGCAACGGCATCGGTAACTGTTACCAGTTATTAGCCAAAGCCGCTGGCTGAGTGACTCTTGCTGCTGTTGACTGGCAGGCTTAATTGCAAAGGAAAAAGGAAAAAGGAAACGGAGTCGAGAAGAAGTCGCTGCCGGCGCTGGGCAATTAGAGAGCCGGCGACTGCCAGAGATCGGTGCAGCATACAAAACACTTCCGTTGCAGCACCAAATTGGCCAACAGTTGCCTGCCAAGTGGCCAGTGGCCAGTGGCCAGTTGCATGTGATGAATGCCAAGTGCTGCCAACTGCCAAAAACAAAAGCGATTTGCCCAGTTGCCCAGTTGCCGCATTGTCATCTATTTCTTTTGGCTGACAGGTGAAAATAGTGAAAAGCTGTCATAAAAAACTTGCTGGCTGAAGCGGCCCTTGATGAGTGCCAAAAAAAAAAAACCGTTTGCTCGACCAAGAGATACCCTTTGTTTATGACTGCGCTTTTCTCTTTCCCTTAGCTTTCCACTGCCCAAGCTTAATTCCATTCTAAATAAAGTCTTTAATTGATTTTCGTGTAAGTTTCTTAAGGCCGCAATCGAAACACTGACGGCCAAAAGTTTGTGCCAAAAACAAGGCATGCTCGACCAGCAGATACCCTGCTTTGATGTGCCTTTCTCTTTCCCTTAGCTTTTCCCTTATTCTACACAGTCTTTGTTTATTTTCGTGTACTTTTCTTAGGTCCGCAATCGAAACACTGACTGCCAGAAGTTAGTGCCAAAAACAAGGCATGCTCGACCAGCAGATACCCGGCTTTTATGTGCCTTTCTCTTTCCCTTAGCTTTTCCCTTATTCTATACAGTCTTTGTTTATTTTCGTGTAATTTTCTTAGGTCCGCAATCGAAACACTGACTGCCAGAAGTTAGTGCCCAATAAAATGTATGCTCGACCAGCAGATACCCTGCTTTGATGTGCCTTTCTCTTTCCCTTAGCTTTTCCCTTATTCTACACAGTCTTTGTTTATTTTCGTGTAGTTTTCTTAGGTCCGCAATGGCAACACTGACGGCCCAAAGTTAGTGCCAAAAACAAGGCATGCTCGACCAGCAGATACCCTGCTCTTATGTGCCTTTCTCTTTCCCTTAGCTTTTCCCTTATTCTATACAGTCTTTGTTTATTTTCGTGTAAGTTTCTTAAGGCCGCAATCGAAACACTGACTGCCAGAAGTTAGCACTCACCTTGCCCTTGATCATGGCCTGGACGACAATCACTTGCGCTGCGCGATGCACCTCCTGAATCTCGCCGGGTATGGGATGACCCACGCCCGGATCGAACCACACCAGATCCCCTTCGGCCCAGTCCATCGCCCAGTCCAACTTGGCTCTAACCCGACCAGATGTGTTCAGTTGATCAGCTCCAACTTTTCCAACCAGCTATTTGCAATTATTAATAATTTGTCTTTCTTCTCCAATCGCTGAGCGGGAGCAACAAGTACAGGGGAATTGTGGGGGGCTGGCACAACTTCAAGCTGCCGGCTGATGCATTGCTGTAAATAAAAATAAGTAAATAAAGAAACATTTGATTAGTCAAGACTTTGATTCACACAGCAAAAAAAAAAAAGCTAAGCCACAAATATAAAAAACATCAGATCATAAAAAATGCACGTACATAATTATATCGCCTCTCTATAAAAAAAAAGTCGCTGCCTTTGGCTTATCAAAAACCACGCTCGCCTCCCTTCACCACAACACACAGGTGATTGTCATTGTCACTCGCAGGTGTGTGTGCGTGTGTGTGTGTGTGTGTGCGTGTGTGTGTGTGTGTGTGTGTGTGTGTGTGTGTGAGACAGGCGACAAAGTTGTCAACGTTTAGGAGGGGGCAGACGGCTGAAGGCCGTGCACTGCCTGCGCTCATTGAATGAAAGTAAGTTTTTTTTTTTTGTCTTTTCTCTTCATTTTGCTTTCCAGCTTATTATTACAATTATTACTTGTGTTTTGTTGTTGTTGTTGTTGTTGTTGTTGTCTGTTTTTCTCCTTTTGAAATGCAATCAAACGCAACGGCAAAGTTCATACGTTTTGACAGCAACAATTGTTTAGCCAGCGGCGCCTCAATGCAAAAGGTCAGACAATAAAAGTTGCATCTGGTTATGCATAAATGGTCATTCCAGTTACCGTAAAAACGTGAAGAGGCGCGAAAGAAGGGCTGGCTGCGGCACGCCGAAGATTGCGGCACGAGTTTCTTTTACGATAATCGATAACCTGCGCCGTTGCCAAGCGATCGATAAGAATCGTTATCGGAGTTCTGTTTCTTCTGGAATAGTATCCTTCATCTGCTGTTGGTGGAGGAAGGTGCAGGGTATCTCCTAGTCGAGCACCCGCCATTAGAGCACTCGTACGTTTAATACCCTTGCAGACGGAACCTTCTAATAATGCTCTAATGCACATCAGGCTGGAGACTGCCTGCCCCTCAATTATATTACTTATTATACCCTGAACCCTTTAAAAATGGGTAAAAGGGGTATAATGTTTTTGTGCAAAATGCAAATGTATGTAACAGGCAGAAGGAAGCATCTCCGACCCCATAAAGTATATATATTCTTGATCAGCATCAACAGCCGAGTCGATCTAGCCATGTCCGTTTGTCCGTCTGTCCGTATGTATGAACGCAAGGATCTCAGAACCTATAAGAGCTAGAGAGTTCAAATTAGATGTAGGTGCTCCTAGTTCCTACGCAGATCGAGCTTGTTTCCGATAATCGATAACTTAATCCGTTTCCAAGTAAACGATAAAAATCGATATCGATATATAAAGTATCTTACATTTTATACCTATCGCCACCTCCCCGCTACCACCTCAAAGAGGGTTCAGGGTATTCCCTAGTCGGGAGCTCCCGACTAGAACCTCTTACTTGTTTTATTATATTAAATTAGTTAGAGAAAATCCCCGAATTTACATATTTATCAAGCTCGAGACTAATCCGTTTGTTAATGCCGCTTCTAGAGCTAACTTTCCACAGAGCTGTCGTTTATTTTTTTTTTCTAGAATTCGCTTTCACCTTCAGTTCGTTTCAGAATTGAGCATTTGGCCCAGATGCAAAAATATATATACATATATAAAAAAAAAACTAATTAAAAGCATAGAAGAAGAACAAAAACATTTGCTTAAAATTGATTTGATGAACAAAGCGCCAAAAGAAGAGAATTCGGCCTTAGATTTGGAAATTGTTCGCAAAATTCATAAATAAATAATATGAAAAAAATGCGGCCGCCCAAAAAAAATGCTGGTCAAGAATATTAAGCAGCCATGGCCAAAGCAAGACACACACACACACATTTTGTTGTTGTTGTTGTTGTTGTTGCTGTTGTTGTTGTTGTTGTTGTTTGTTGTGATTGTTGCTCGGTGGCTGATTACCATTGGCGAGACAAACTTTCACCTGTTTAGCGGCAAAAGCCTTTAACATAAATATTTATGCCCAAAAAAAAAAAAATGACGAGCTACAACAACAGCAAGAAAAGCTGATGTTGTTGTTGTTGTTGTAATTTTAATGCATGTGGCAAAGAAATGCGCGCACTCGCACTGAATTTGGCTTGGGATTTGGATTTGGTTTTGGTTTTGGCTTTGGGTTTGGCTTGGGTCTGGGCTTGGGCTTGGGCTTGGGTTTGGCTTGAGCTTCGCTTTTGGTGTAGGCCAACAAATTCGTGCTAAATGGCTGGACAAGTGCTTACGAATTGACAAAGTCAATACAACGGCGATCGTGTGTGTGTGCGGGAGGGGATGTGAAGGGTTGTTGGTGTTGCGAGAGACAACTCGTTTAGCGCGCCGCATTTAACAAGATAAAACAAGCAAACGTGCTCTCGTAACCGACTTAGAGATACCCTGGACGACAAACTTTGCAGCTTCCTTCTGTGCATATAAAAAACAGCTGTGCTTCTTTAAGCCTTCGGTCCACACTATTTATGGCAAAGAGATTCCCAATTGAATTTGATGTTAACCAACTGATCTTTATACAATATTTAAGTCTTAAATCTAGCATACAAAGATGCAAGGCTCTAAATTTAAGATTATTTAATTCCTATTATTTATTATTTACCATTTACTATTTATTCTTTACTATTTACTATTTATCATTCATTATTTATTGTTAATTATTTATAATTTATTATTTAATATTTGAAATTTATTGTTTATTATTCGTTATTCGTTATTCATGATTCATTATTCATTATTCATAATTAATTATATATTATATATTATTTATCATTTATTATATATTATTTATCATTTATTATATTTTACTTATTACTTATTATGCATTATTCATTACTCATTACTCATTACTCATTATTCATTACTCATTACTCATCACTCATTACTCATTGCTCATTACTCATTGCTCATTACTCATTAACCATTACTCATTAATCATTACTCATTATTCATTATCTATTATTTATTTTTTATTATTGATTATTTATTATTTTGCAATTCTGTGTGGAATAGGGGTAGGTGTCCAGATAGTTGCAACTAGCTCTTCAATTCTCGAGCTATGCTTACAAAAGAATATTGATTTTAGATTGCAAGTCTTTAGACACAGACAAGGCGACGGACAGACACGGCTAGATCAGGTTAGATCGGTGTGGGAGATGCTTCCTTCTGCCTGTTGCGTACAATAACACGAAAAACCTTATATTCTGCCAGGGTATAAAGGCGCGCACCAAGTACCTGTGAGATGGGCCCCGTGTTCAATGTGGCAGCTACCGCTCATTCATTCATTCATTCAACCAGTTAGTCAGTCAGTCAGTGAGTCAGTCTCACTCCCTCTCCCTCTCCCTCTCTCTCTCACGCACACAAACACTGCCTCTCTTTTGGGCTCTACGACAAATAACATATCTTGGCTTGGCAACGAGTCGAGTTCGACCGCATTCCAATGCTAAGACGTCGCTGCCCGAGCGCTTGCCTGCAGCCGCTGTCGATGTGGATGTCGATGTCGTAGTCGATGTCGAAGTCGATGTCGATGTCGATGTCTATGCTACAACAGCAACAAGCACAGCACGTAGAATAAAAACAATTTAATGGAGGTTTTCATGTGTAATCAATGAGCGGCAGCTGTGCAACATTTGCAAATTGAGTGTGAACAAAAAATGAAAAATACAAGAATCCAAGGAATGCCAAAACAAAACGAGAAAGAAACACGTAAAAAAACGCGTTGAACTTTGAGAATTATTGAAGCGCAATATTTGTATCTGCAATTAATAACTATTAATAACTATGACACATTATTTATCGCATCATATGTTAACATTCTCTAGCTACGAAAAAGTTCATAGTCGAAATATTTGTTCAAAAGTATCTGCATTATATGCAGTAGCTGGGATCAAAATTGATCAATTGAACCACTTTGAACTAGTTCACAGACTTGCCAAATCCGAACATCTTTACTTGCAGCTCTTTTGTGAGCTATTCTTAGAACGAGCATAAATCAATTGAATATAATTTCTACATTCTGAATAGATATACAATTCGTTGTGAACCAGTTCCAGGTCCAGTTCCAGCGGCTTTTCACATTTCGTTCAAAATGCAAATCAGGGCGTGGCCTGATGCTAAGCACTTTGAACTCCGACTGTCTCCGTCGACTGAACTGGCGAGGCAGCATGTTGCCCGGGTTCAAGGTTTTTAGTTGGCATCAAAAATGTCTTCACCCCATCCACCCCCCCCTTTCAGGCCCCTTCACCATACATTTCCCCCCCCTCTTTGGCTTATGATCTGGTTAGGTGTAGCCAGTTAAGATGTGCTGCCCAAAAAAGTTCGTTGTTCAAGTCTTTTATATTTGTCGCCAAGTTCGTTGCCTGAGTCTTTCGATTTACTTGGTTTTTTTGTAGATTTTCATATGCATTTTCAAACCTGTCGCTTTTCCCATGACCAAATGCGCTAAAAATTTCCTTACAATTTCGTTGTTAAGCGCATTTACGGTGTGTGTGTGTGTGTGTGTGTGTGTGTGTATTGGGTGTGTGTGTGTGAGTGTAGCGTGCGATGTGTCATAAATCTGTGTTTTCTGAGACGAAGCATTTGATACAAAACTCTGAACCGCACCTGCACAAATGTCTAGCTCCAACTGGCACAGGTGTGTGTATCAACGTGTGTGTGTGTGTGTGTGTGTGCGTGTGTGTGTAAGAGCGAGTTTCTAGTTTTCGACTTTGTTGTTGTTAAATTGATTTTCGTGCCAGATTCTTGGCATAGCTCGGACCGCAGCCAGCTGCCAGTTCGCAGTCCCTTGGCACATTAAGTCTATTTTTATGCTTTACGTGGCGTTTACCCTGTAGGAATGTCAGCCACGTGACATATGGAACTGTGAGCCAAGGTAGGGCTTTGATACCAATCGAATGCAGGTGGGGCGAACATGATGCTAACTCATTGATGGCAGGCCAACTCCAACCAGAGGAGGCCGAGCTGCAATTGGGCTAGCCTTGACACTAGTTCATGCCAGTTTTGTCCAATGCCAAGCAGTTAAAGGATCATGTCCAGACTTATGACATTTGGGGCTTGACTTGGCTGCTTAAGGTGCTTTCGGAAAAAGAGAAAAACTTCTTTCCGCGCTCGTCGCTCGAATAGGCTACTGTCCACTGACCAGGGCTGGAACTGTTGGGTTTTGTTTTTTATCTACAGGTCCAAACTTACGAGCTGTGCAATTTGTTTCTGCAGTTTCTTCTACATTGGTTTATTGAACCCCATTTACTGTGGGCACAGCACATTCGCCTAATTCGATGCGCTGCATTTTGTTTTGGTGCGGGGGAGTGTGTGGGGCTTGCGTGGAGCAACATGCCACATTTGGCGGCATCGCTGCATTCGGCGTTTGTAACCTACGCAGCAAACACGGCGGGGCGCAGTCGCGAGCACGCCAAGTGAAACTCTTGACAAGACCATAGATCCGCAGAGATCCACAGTCTCCGCCGCTGCCGCAGCTTCGGCTGCAGCCAATCCATTTCCATTTTTATGGCACGCACAAAAATGCGCCGCTTAATTATTTCATTTAACACACACTCGCACACACACTCGCACACACACTTCGATATCGATTTCGACAGTCGCTTTAATTGACTCAGTTTGTCGAACTGCAATTTATTTAATTTATTGTTCATTTTACTTTCAACTTGCGTTTTTTGTTTTTCGCCTTTTTTTTTTTTTAGCAACTGATGTTTAACATTTAACACGCTGCTCCATTGCATTTCTCTCCATGGAAGAGCTGAAGCGCAACGGTTGCGATTTCATTTGTTTTCATTTGATTGAAATTCATTTTCCAATTGAGATATTAAAATTCCACACAAGCCAAGCCCTAAACTCAAACAAATCTGTATAAATAAATAAAGTAGTTGGCCCTGACTGATTGACTGATTGACCGACTGGCTGATTGACTGATTGATTGACTTACTGATTGCCTACCTGACTGACTGACTAACTGATTGACTAACAGATTGACTAGCTGATTGACTGCCTCACTGACTGTCTGATTGATTGACTGATTGCCTGAATGTCTGACTGACTGACTATCTGATTGATTGATTGACTACCAGACTGACTAGTTAACTAATTGACTCACTCACTGTCTAGCTGACTTATTGACTGACTGATTGACTAACTGATTGACTGACTGATTGACTGACTGTCTGATTGATTGACTGATTTACTGACTGTCTGATTGATTGACTGACTGATTGACTAGCTGATTGACTGCCTGACTGACTGAATGTCTTATTGATTGACTGGTTTAGTGACTGTCTGATTGATTGACTGATTGGCTGACTGTCTGACTGACTGACTGACTGACTGTCTGATTGATTGATTGACTGCCTGACTGAATAATTGACTGATTGACTGACTAGCTGACTGTCTAGCAGACTTATTGACTGACTGATTGATTGACTGATTCATTGACTGATTGACTTACTGATTGACTAACTAACAGACTGACTGAGCTCTAGGCAAAAGAAGTATGAAGACCAAAAGCACCAAGACTTCTATATTTCCCTATTTTATTTGCCCCTATTATATTGTTATTGAGGAGCGATGTGAAGAAACGTGAAAAGATCTCAGTGGACGAGGAGACGAGGGGCACAAACAATATGGTTGCGACATGCGCTTGCAACATTATTCATTTGATCCAGGCAAAGCCGGGTAATTGCTTTTAGATATTAATAATTTTTCAATGTTCGATTTTGAATAACTCGTTTCTTTTCGAAGATCTGTTAGAATTCGTTTGCAACGGTTTATCTGGATTTACTGGAGTTGGCGGCCAGTTTTCTATGGTTGAGGTGTTATTTGCACTCCCAGTTCGGCATGGCCTGGCGCTCTTCTTCTTCTTCTTCTTCTTCTATCTCTTCTACAACTTCTTCTTCTTCTTGTTGTTGTTGTTCAGCTGCTTGTTCATGGCAAACTGACTGACAGTTTGAGTTATTGGCCAAACGAACAGCTCGAAAGCAGCAGTGACTAGTCACATATTATTTGTAAGCCGCTTAATGTTTGCTTCCTCGCCCTTGCTCCCAGCCCGCCCCCCCCCCTCCCCCACTCCCCCGCTCCTCCCCCCTTTGGGTTGCTCAACGCCTGCTATCACAATTTTGTGGCGGCCTCACGTTTTGTTGTACTCGCACAAATAGAAAATTTCATGTAGAAAGAAGAAATATTTAGCAAGAAGCCAAAGTCGAAGACGAAGTCGAACGATTTCACTAACACTAGGGCCAAGCCAAATGCTCAGCCAGCAAGTAAACTTGGCTAAAACGGCGACACACACACACACACACACACACACAGACACGGGCAGCGCAGTGAGCCAAAAGGCCAATAAACCTTTTGAGAAGAGACAGCGTCGAACGCGCGGCGTTGGTTTCGCTGGCAGCCAGAGCGCCAAAGACTCAGCCACTATTGCGGCTGTTGTTGTTGTTGTTGTTGTTGTGGTTGCTGCTGCTCATCGATCACACACACACACACACACACACCCAGACACACACACAAGCAGACGTACTAAAAACAAAAAGGGAAATTTTCAACAAACAAACAAAAAAAAAAGAAGAAGTTTGCTTTTGTTTTTTTTTTGTTTTCATTGCATGCAAAAGACAATTGAAAGTGCGAGACGACATCTGCTGTGGCTGTTGTTTGTTTTTATTGTAGTTGTATTTGTTGTTGTTGTCGTTGTTGTTGTCGTTGTTGTTGTTGTTGATGTCGCTGCCGCTGTCATTAAATTATTCTAAAAAGCATTCGTGCTGCTATTTGTTGTTGTCTGTTGTCTGAGGTGCGCCGCTTGATTTGTTTGGCCAAGCATTCAACTAGTTGTTGCCAGTTGCCGCTGCACCCACAACTCGGAGGCGGGCAGACAGGCGGCAATTGAGTAAAAGGGCGGCACATTGGGTCGCCCCCACAAGCAGCTGCTATGCTGATGTTAACTGGGACGCGCAACTGTGTGCACGATCGATTGCGACGCATTCTGCCAGTCGATAAATTATCGAATACTTGGCTATCGAAGTTATAACTATCGATCAATTATCAAATACTTGGCTTTCGAAGTTGTAACTATCGATCCATTATCGAACACTTGGCATATTGAAGATAAAACTATCGATCAATTATCGAATACTTGGCTTTCGATAAATTATCGAATACTTGGCTATCGATAAATTATCGAATACTTGGCATATCGAAGTTATAACAATCGATAAATTATCGAATTATCAAATTATGATAGCTATTTTAGTTATCGCCTAACATGTCGATACCTTTGTTGATATGTTTAGAAAATTGTAATTTCGCCTGTTATATCGATATTTGTAATCGATTACTCAGTCAAATAATTCGAATAAATTAAAGCTTTTTACAGAATAATTTGTGCTGCTGCCTTTAATAACTGACCAATCGATATGTCATCAATAGCTTTCGATAACTTTATTTGATTAATCTATTCGACTCTTAGGGTCACTTTTATCGAAATATATTCCACATATGTTATTGGACAGCTACTAAATATGAGGCAGAATCGATCAGATATCGATGAAATTTCTCCTTTAAGGGTCGATAGAAAAGCTGCCTGAGTTATCGATATGTTAGTAATATGACGACTGCAACTCCATTCGATAGGCCGAATCAATTTGATAAACACACGAAAATAGCTGCCGAGTGAAACGATATGCAGATGAGACATCGCGACAACTAAATTAAATTTCACTCTGATGGATTTGTGTGTGTGCCGTTGTTGTTCGTTCGCTCTGACTAAGTATTTTGTTTGAGTAAAGTAAAAGCCAATTAACATCTTTGTCGCATTAACATGCACATCAGCTAGACGAAGCTGTATGTGTGTGTGTGTGTGTGTGTGTGTGTGTGTGGCACTCTGAGTGCCTCTCTTTGTTATGCATTTGTTGTGTTGTTGTTGTTGTTGCCCGAGCCCTGCTGCTAGTCTGATCGGTCGCTTGCAAGAGGCGAACAGCGATAAAAACAGCAAAGAAACGAGACAAATAAAAATAACAAAAAAAAAAAAAAACAACAAAAGACTTAGGCAACGAACGTGAACCAAGAATGTTGAGAGAGTCGCAAGAGGCAACTGCGGCAACTGCGGCAACTGCTGTTGTTACCATAGCTGGGGCGGGTTGTGTACGTTGGATACGGAAGTGGCACACACACACACACGCACACTCGCACACACACACACACACACACATAAAGAATGAAAGATAGAGAGTGAGCGAGAGCGAGAGCGAGACAATTTTAGTTGAGAGTTCGTCGAAGCAATTCCATAGTCGAGTGGCCAATGCGGAATTCTTTGGCAGCCGGAACCAGTTTTTTTTGTGTTACTTCTACCAATTTTTTATACACACACACATATATATATATGTATACATTTTTCAGTTTTTATTTTTGCTTTTGATTGCCTTTTACGCTTTGCTTTTTCTTCATATTTCTGCACGCTTAACTGTTCGGCGTCGTATACCGTTGCAAGCAAGCGTTCTCGACATGATTTGCCAAAATGCATTGGCCCCCTTCTCTCCGCTTCTCATTCGGCCAACAACCAATCGAATTGAAGAGCGAAGCGGCGAATTGCGTGGAGGCTACGCTTGCTCCCTAAAGCCAAGCCGAAGTCGTTGCAGCCTGTGCCAAAGCTGCCCCTCCTGCCCCCCCTCCCACGAGGTTGCCCCATTGTGGCAGCAGCAGCAACCGTTAGGCGTCCACAAAACAAACTTATGCAACTGGGAAGAGTACCGTTACGGACTGACAATAAACCGAAATCGATCCGCTGCCCAATCCGAAACCGATGAATCGAGACATCAAATAGAACAAGAAGAAGAACAACAAAAACCAGGTAACCGAATCTAATTAAAACATATGTATGCAACAGGTGTCGACTGCGGCAAACTGTAATCTTTACATCGTATTCGATGTGTTTTGAACAATTTAATCAAAGATTTTCAAGTTGATGGCACAGTGGTCACTCGATAATGAGAACTTTCTGAAATTCGAGACTGCAGCATTTAATTTTGATCATGTATCATGTTACAGAAATAAGACATTCTCCTAATATACATTCCGTAGAGATATATAATGTTTTTATAAAAGAAGAGGACATTTTGTCAAAGAATGCAGAAAATATATTGGAAGAAAAATAATTATAAATATATGCATAAATGCTTTTGAATATAAAACTGTGAAGCAATACGTCAAAATTGGCGTAGATAAGTAATTAAAATATATAGTTTCATATATGTATATAATTATTTTATACAACCGGGGAATGGAAGAATTGTGGATTGCAAATGTCAAGTGCATTACGAATGTTGCTTTAGCTGAAACTCTGCCGCTTTTAAGGTATTTCGACTGGCTTTTGATGAGCTCATTGCATTGATTTATTGAATAGATATTCTATTAGTATAAATAATGAGCACATTTCAATGCAAAACGAAAAACAACGTCGAATAACTAACTGAATGTGCCGCTAGTGGCATCTCTCTCCCTCTCCCTCTCCCTCTACCACACAATACCTTTGCCGGGCGCAGTAATGCAATCAAGTATTTTCCAACACATATCAATGTAATCAAATTTACCGTTGCGAATTCTTATTGGCTTGGATTTGGATGGCAATGACATTTGGCAGTAATCGCAGTGATCGCAGTTATCGGTAATCGATAGCTTATATGTATATATACATATATGTGTGTATACAAACATTCATACTTGTTGCATGCTCATTCATCACTCACTTGCTTTGTTGTTGTTGTTTGCTGCTCCCTCGTTTCAGTTAACTGTTGCGCTCCCCGCTGCCGCTGCCGCTGCCGCTGCCACTGTTATTGTCCACGTTTGTACTTTATATGCTTTCTTTGTATACGTATTTGTATTTGTGTGTGTGTGTTTGCGTTTTGAGCTCTGCTTTTTTCAAGCGTACCGCGTTCTCTTCTGCTTCTACTTCTTCTTCTGCTGCTGCTGCTGCTGCTTTCTACGTCACTTCGTCACACACATTAGAAGAATTCTACTACATTTCATGCGTTTTGTTGTTGTTGCTGCTGCTGCTGTTGCATTGGCCTCTTCTCCAAAAGCTCTCTATGTGCATATGTGTGTGCGTGTGTATGCACAGGTAGATAAATGAATCAAATATGAAATATCAAAGCGCGCACTTGCAAAAAAATATATAAAATACTACAATTTGTGTTTATTTTGTGACTATGTGTGTGTATGCAATAGTAAATCGTGGCACGCGCGCACTAAAAAAAAAAAATGTTCAAATTAGACCGACCGATTCTGCGCACACGACCTGCCAGCTATAAAACAGAATTTACAATGAGCGCTGAGCGATGCTCGCGTTTGCTCTCGTCTTGGCTTGTTCGATAACAGACTGTTAGATGCAGCGCAATATGCGTTATGTTATCGATGCTGCGCATGTAGCGCCAATAAGCGGCTCAAATTTGCGTTAACAGTGCCCTGTTAAACTGAACCTACCAGACAAATACCATATTAAATTATTCACTTGTATCCGACCAAAAAAAACCATTCTGAGCAGAACATATGAAAATAAAAAATGTATTTGGTCAACTAATAATGTTCGTTTTTACGAGCAAACATAAATACACGCCAACTCAAAATGGCACTGTTATGACAAGCTAAATGTACTGTTGCGTTAACAGCTCAATTGAGCAGTAGCAGACAAGCTGAGCATAACAGTGTCATTTGCAGAACAGCAACCAAATTAATTACTTAAATAAACAAAAATTCAATTAAACCGTGAACCGTGTGTATGTGTTGGTTCACCAAAAATTAAGCCTAACAATGTCCACAGCATCTGGATGCGCACCGCCCACGAGGTGCAGCAAATGCCAGAAAGAGACAACAACCCCAACAAATGCAGCCGAAATTGCCCACTGTACCGATTGTGTTAACCTGGACGCAGCAGCAGAATCAGCAGCAGCAGCAGCCGAGCAGCGACTGGCGAAAACTGAGGAGCCTGTGAAAATGGAAGTTGATGCCGATTTGACCACTACAGAGACATTGGACGAACTGGATGAGCTGGACGACAACAGGCCAACGATAAATATGCAAACGAATGCCAATGGGAAAGGTATTGGGAAGGCTAATCGGAAAACAGAAGAGCAGCCGCCAGCCAAGGAGGAGCCGCCACACGCCACTCAAATCTCCAATGAGGCCAGCGTGGATGAGCTCAAGGCGAAGGCAAACAGTCCCGCCACAGTTAAGACCGAGGCCAGCCTTCAAGCCGATGGCGACGCTGCTGCAGCTGAAGATGCCAGTGTATCCAAGATGGCGGAGGCCAGCCCGGTGGAAGCAGCCACGCCCCAGACGCCGCAGCGCGCTGGCAAAGTGACGCGCAGCAGCCTAAATGGGGCCCGATCGCCAACCATAATCAAACGGCTGCGGAAAAGCACGCGCAGCACACGCTTCAAATCGAAGCTAACGGGACGTGGCAATACAAGCGGAAGTGGTGCAATCAATGGCCACAATGGCCAGGTCGTCGGCGGTGCGGCTGCTGGGCAATCGCCTGGCGGTCCATCACATGCGGCCGGCGGTGCCAAGGCACATGGCAAAACCGGAGCCGGCGGCGCTGGCGCCGCATCCGGTGCACGCAATCGTCGCACCCTGTTCAAGCGTCCCGCCCAGAAGACGCCGCGGGTGCAGGCCTGCACGCAGTTCGTGAAGAGCGTGTTCTACAAGGGCAGCTACATGCAGATCGGCGACATTGTCAGCATCGTGGATAGCGAACAGAACATATTCTATGCCCAAATCCGGGGCCTACTGGTGGATGCCTATTGCGAGAAATCGGCGTTTCTCACCTGGCTAATACCCACGCAGGACAGTCCCGATCCCCAGGAGGGCTTCGATCCAGCCACCTATCTGATTGGTAAGCCATCGAAATTGACAAATTATTCGCGTTGGTCTCATTGCCTTTTCCGTTTCAGGTCCCGACGAGGAGCTCTCCCGCAAACTGTGCTATCTGGAGTTTGTGATGCACGCGCCCAGCAATTACTACTATGATCGGACGACGCCCTTCCCGCTGCCCGATGTGGATGAGTACACGACGCACCGCACCGGCGGCTACATCTGGACCCGATTGCCGACAGTCAAACGGGAACGCGAGCGTGAGAGGGAGCGAGAGCGCGAGCGCGATAGGGAACGGGAAAGGAAGGCGGCTGCCTAGCAGAGGCCTAGGCTTAGGAGGCGCAACCTTAAACCTAGGCTTACTTTTTAGATGGCAACAGCTTAATTTATTGAAGTATGCGTTTAGCACATAAGAAACTGATAAAAACACAAAAACTGGGCTAAGCCGATTATTCTGTCTGTCTCGGACTTTCTCCTTCTCCGTTCGCTCCTCCTTCGCTTCTCACTCAAATGTAGCTGGGTGCCAGGTGGTTGATGGTTTGGTGTGGAAGGGTGGGGGTTGAGATTAGTGCTTCTCTTCGTCATCGGCGTCGCAGTATTCGCGATAGGCACGATCGGCATCTAGATCCATCTCCAGCTGGAATCGTGCTGCGGCTGCCTCCAGATGCTTGCGCTTGCCGCGCTTCGGCTTGGGCGGACGCTGTGGCTTGGGCGTGGGCTTCGTTGTGATCGGGGGTACAACTCTCACATGGCTGTGGATCGGCGCCAGATGCTCCGAACTGGACAGCTGTTGGCACAACTGCATGCGCTCCGCACTGACCGCCTCGGCGAGGAGTATGCGCAACGCCAGCTGGTCATCTATCATGCTGCTGCTCAGGGCGGCTGCCCGGAATGCTCCATTTGTGGGCTGCTGGCTGGCGTCTGACTTCGGCAGCGGCAACGGTGGCGGCGGCGGCGACGACGACGTAGACGGCGGCGATGGCGGCTGTGGTTCGACGGTCATAACATCCTCCAGTTGAATGGCTGCTTGCTGTGAATGGGGCATGAATATGGCTGCCTGTCTGGCCGCGCGGAGTTCGGCAATTACCTCGTTAATGGCCGCCTGGAGGCGTGGCGTCACATGGATGTCATTCGCATTGCGGGTCATCAGCCAGCACTGCTCGACCACATCGACGAGCAGGTGATAGATCATCTTGACCAGCTCGCGCAGCAGAGCGCTGCTCACGCTGGAGACACTGTCGACGGTTCGATTGATTGCCTCCTTGTTGCTCTTCAGCAGCGGATCGAGTATGTCGTCATGGATGCACTGGCTGCCGCTGCCCAAGCTGGGCAGCAGCCAGCACAAAATGAACAGCTTGAAGCCACTCAGAAAGGGCACCCACGGCTCCAGGCAGCCGGTGAAAAAGTGAAAGGCATTGAACACACCAAACACAATCCAGTATTTCATCCAGGATACCTGTGAGCGTAGGTTACCGTTCAGGCTATTGTATGTGGCGAAGGCCGGATATAGCCAGCCGATCAGCATTATGATAAACTCGTAAATCATGTCGAAAATAATTGTGGTTATTCTTATTTTGGTTTCTTGGTTTCTAACGTTTTACGCCCGAAGAAGTCACTGAACCACGGCACACGAAATTTGTGAACAAAATTTCCTATTTCTATAATTTCGATATTTCGGAGCACGCCTCTGTTTTTGTGAAAGCACTGTTTCAAGTGAGCTACACACCTCTGCTCCAAATACAACAAACTATACAATTAAAACGATGACTACTTGATTTTAATTAAATTGCCTTCGTTGCTTTCAAATTGAAAATCAAAAGCCCGCTATGTAGTGTTGGAAAGTGCTAGCATAAAAATCGTCGAGGTTCGTGCCACGATGAAAGCACGACATGCGCCCAACTCTAATATCGACAGCGCAATTGCGACGTCACAGGCTCAATGCCAATTGACGGTCGACTTATTTGCGTTACCTTCTCTATTGCGTTAATTCCGGCGTCATATTTTGAAAATGGAAGCCGAAGCAAATATTTCATGTGAAGGGGACAAATGCTTTAATTCGCCTACTGCGCGCCTAAGCGATGTGGATGACATCTCCGATATTGACGTCGAAGATGTTGTAGACAAGCTGCACAAGACGATAACATCGAAGCCAGTCTACGATGAGAAGAGAAGCATTTTCAATACCACACTCGACCTGGCGGAAGGTGAGCCAAAGTCCCGCCCAAATATATATATACCAAACTTACACTTAAACCTTGCAGCGGGATCTATTTGTGAGACAACCGGTGCTGCCATTGAGGCGTACATGGAGAGCGTTGTGCAGGAGAAACAAAATTGGGAATCCTTTGCCACCAAATACATGCACAGGCCGGGCGCAGTTGGCCCCGCGGGCGGCGTTAGCTACAGGCCCAGCGAGGAGCAGCTTGCCTACCTCAATCAAGGCCCCAATCTGCAAGGCTTCATACGCGGCTTCAGCACGTTCATGAACGATGGAACGACGTTCATGCTGGAGTTCGACGAAATCCAAGATATACAGGAAAACCTAAAGGAGTGCTGTCAGTCTTTGGCATGCCAAATACAGCGCATCAGCATAGCCGAATCGCAGACAAATAGAACACGCGACTAATGAACCGAAAATGAAATTTGTAGTTGCTTCTTTTTTGAATAGCTCATAAAAGCATTAGTTTTAAACAGGTACAAATGGAACATAAACAAAAATTTAATGAGCTCTATGGGCTAGCCAACAGCTGTGTGTGTGTGCGGAGGAGAGAGTGAGTGTGTGTGTGTGTGCTGGCAGTTTACTCCTTGTTCCAGGCGGCCAAGTACTTCATTAGATCTGTAAGGCTCTCGAAATCAGTGCGGCTGTTGGCTGGCTCCTCCCTGCTAATGCGCGGCAGTGCGTTTCCCATTTTCATGCGAAACTCTTCAAACTACAATAAATGAAATGAATATATTAATGAAAAGCGGCAACAAGCGTGTGTGTGTTACGCACGTCCTTGGCGCCGCTCAGTTTCCAGAATCCATAGCAAAAGGCCCCAGTGCCCAGCACGGCGTAGAGTGTGCCCCAGCCGAGCGCGCGCATGGCCAGCGTTGCGCCCTCGTCCATGAGTATGAGGCCCTGGCGTGTGCCCTGCTGCTGCAGCACCTTGCTGTCCGACTTCTTGGCCGTGGCTAGTGTGCGCGAGAATCCAAACAGTGCAGAGATGCCGCCGACGAGACCCATAAATGCAGCCGCTTAAATTCGGTATGAGATTAGTTTCGATTCGGTTGACATATTTTGCCGTTTGATTTATGTATTTGGATGTGTACCTTGGATGCGAAATTTGCGCCGCTTTTCCGCTTCCACTGCATCTACGGCGGTGCCGGCTTCGCTCATCGTGAAAAATGTTTGCCTATTTTTATATTTTCTTTATTGTCGTAATAGCAGGTCGTGAAAGTTGTTGCCCCAACGATAAATCGATAGGTATTCGACCGATATAAAATAAGTGTTAAGCGATAGTCACGAACAGACTAGTAAAAGGAAATTTAAACGAATATCCATCCTTTTAACAAAATTAATAATAAAGAGAATCGCCGAACTTTGATAATTACGATAGCAATAGCTATGGAAACAAACGCGAAAGCAAATAAATTTTTAAGAGCGTGCTCTTGTAATGTTGGCCGCAATATTGTTGTTAATTTAAATGTATTATCGATTCTTTAAATGCAATGCTGAAAATCGCAGCCAAAAAACATCGTTTAGATATCGGCACTGTCGCGAGCATCGCATCGCTACAACAATCTTAATTTTTCTGTAGCGGCAACTCTAGAATGGGAATAATGAAATGGTTAGAATTGTCGTAATTGTCACAAAAGACGTCAACATTGTTGCACAACAAGCCAAATCAAAAACCAAACAATAAATAACAAACTGTTGCTGCGCGCAGCAAAAATTGCCGCGAAAAGTGTTGCCTTCGATAACGCTATCGGACAAAGTGAAAGGTAAACGCTGAGTTGCATTGCGCTCAAATCGGACACCCACTAGATTTTTTTAGTGCGCTTTACGGACTGCGTTGCCTCGCGTCTGCAATTGAAATAACGCGGATTTAGCAGCTAAAGTCCATATTAAAGTGTATTCACAACACAACACAAACAATTGTAATAAAAAATGAACTAAAAGAACGCAGCAAACGCCAACTTATTGTTTTTTCCTGCAATTTTCAAGCGTGTGCCCATTGCGCTGCTCTGTGGCTTTGTCACGCGTGCAAAATTTTCATCAGCCTACCCCGTGGAACAAAATCTTAAACCTTTCGCATCGCAATGAGCACCACAACGGACTCGAAGGCGCCGCTGCGCCAGGTGAAGCGCGTACAGTTTGGCATTTTGTCACCTGACGAAATCGTAAGTACCCTCCAACCCAAATGCGAAATGCGAAATGTGAAATCGACGCCATATTGAAAATCAATTGTCGCATTCAAGTAAACAAGATGCACACAATGATTCACTAGAACTATCGACGGCCACTTGGCCCGAATTGCCCATCTTGTGCCAAATCCTTGCAGCGGAAGGGGGGGAATTACACTTTGTGACGAAATCGCCGCCGCCTCCCACTTTGTATATATTCCAGATGCAGGATCAGATATAAGAATGGAGGATTCAAGTTGTCTTCAAATACTATGTCCCAGACCTAAAAAGCGAATCCCTATGGTTTAGTATATAACAATCCCATATAATATGCAGCTCGCCTGCTTCCTTGGTGCCCATTTCCTCAGGGATTAGGAATCAGAGATTAGATGAGATCAGATCGCGCCAAACAGCGACACGTTCGCATTTATAACGCACAAATTCTGGGATAAACTCACAACTTGATTGATATCTTTGGACATTTCCTGCATGACATTCACGGGCTTACTCGAACTTGTCGCCGGTTCTGTTCAGGGTTCGAGCCAATGCCCCACTTTAAAGTTCCGTTCGCATAAAAACCTAACCTCAAATTCAGGTTCTTGAGGCTGCGTTGTTTTGTTTTTGACCATTGCCGGGCTCCAACTGGCCCGGCTTTAGGCGCATGGCAATCGTGTTGATCATCAATCAGTCAGTCAATCAATCAGTATAATGGTTAACCTCTCTTATTATTTAGCTGAAATCATGCATTCTTCATCATCATCAACAATCCACTTGATTTCGCCGTCCGCCTCCCCTTTGATTGTGTTCATCTTCAATCAGTCAGTCAATCAATCAGTAAAATGGGTCAACCCTCATATTATTCAGCTGAAATCATGTATTCTTGACCATCATCCACAATCCACTTGATTTCGCCGTCCGCCTCCCCTTTGATTGTGTTCATCATCAATCAGTCAGTCATCATCAGTCAGTCAATCAATCAGTAAAATGGGCCAACTCACATATTATTCAGCTAAAATCATGTATTCTTGACCATCATCCACAATCCACTTGATTTTGCCGTCCGCCTCCCCTTTGATTGTGTTCATCATCAATCAGTCAGTCATCATCAGTCAGTCAATCAATCACTAAAATGGGTCAACTCACATATTATTCAGCTAAAATCTTGTATTGATCTTCATCAACAATCCAGCTGATGTGGCCTTCCGCCTCCCCTTTGATCGTCTTGATCATCAATCAGTCAGTCAATCAATCAATCAGTAAAACTCACATGTTATTCAGCATATGGCACATAAAAAGGCCGTCATTTTGCTGAGTAACTGCATTCGCCTTTATGAAATATGTAATCAAATTTGAAAATTAATATTCTGCTGCTTCAGCGCCGGATGTCTGTGACGGAGGGCGGCGTACAGTTTGCGGAGACGCTGGAGGGCGGCCGCCCGAAGCTGGGCGGCCTAATGGATCCGCGACAGGGCGTCATAGATCGCACATCGCGCTGTCAGACGTGCGCCGGCAACATGACCGAGTGTCCCGGACATTTCGGGCACATTGATCTGGTCAAGCCGGTGTTTCACATTGGCTTCATCACGAAGACGATCAAGATATTGCGCTGCGTGTGCTTCTATTGCTCCAAGATGCTGGTGTCGCCGCACAATCCCAAGATCAAGGAGATCGTCGTCAAGTCCAAGGGCCAGCCGCGCAAGCGTCTGGCCTACGTTTACGATCTGTGCAAGGGCAAAACGATCTGTGAGGGCGGCGAGGACATGGATCTGACCAAGGACAATCAGCAGGTCGATCCCAACAAGAAACCTGGCCACGGCGGCTGCGGCCACTACCAGCCCTCGATACGTCGAACCGGCCTCGATCTGACCGCCGAGTGGAAGCACGTGAACGAGGATTCGCAGGAGAAGAAAATCATCGTGTCCGCGGAGCGCGTCTGGGAGATACTGAAGCACATCACAGACGAGGAGTGCTTCATATTGGGCATGGATCCCAAATATGCCCGACCCGATTGGATGATTGTCACAGTGCTGCCCGTGCCGCCGCTGGCCGTGCGTCCGGCCGTCGTCATGTTTGGCGCGGCAAAGAATCAGGACGATTTGACCCACAAGCTGGCGGACATTATCAAGGCGAACAACGAGCTGCGCAAGAACGAGGCCAGCGGCGCCGCCGCGCACGTCATCCAGGAGAACATCAAGATGCTGCAGTTCCATGTGGCCACACTGGTCGACAACGACATGCCCGGCATGCCGCGTGCCATGCAGAAGTCCGGCAAGCCGCTGAAGGCAATCAAGGCGCGTCTCAAGGGCAAGGAGGGCCGCATTCGAGGTAATCTTATGGGCAAGCGTGTAGACTTCTCGGCCCGTACGGTCATCACACCCGATCCCAATTTGCGTATCGATCAGGTGGGTGTGCCGCGGTCCATTGCACAGAACCTTACCTTTCCGGAGCTGGTGACGCCCTTCAATATTGATCGCATGCAGGAGCTGGTGCGACGCGGCAACTCCCAGTATCCGGGCGCCAAATACATTGTCCGCGACAATGGGGAGCGCATTGATCTGCGTTTTCATCCCAAATCCTCGGATCTGCATCTGCAGTGCGGCTACAAAGTGGAGCGGCATTTGCGCGACGACGATCTGGTCATATTCAACCGACAGCCGACGCTCCACAAGATGAGTATGATGGGGCACAGGGTGAAAGTGCTGCCCTGGTCCACGTTCCGCATGAATCTGTCCTGCACATCGCCATACAATGCCGATTTTGATGGCGACGAGATGAATCTCCATGTGCCGCAGTCCATGGAGACGCGCGCCGAGGTGGAGAACATACACATCACCCCGCGACAGATCATAACGCCGCAGGCCAACAAGCCCGTCATGGGCATTGTCCAGGACACCCTGACGGCCGTTCGTAAGATGACCAAGCGCGATGTGTTCATAACGCGCGAACAGGTGATGAATCTGCTCATGTTTCTGCCCACCTGGGATGGCAAAATGCCGCAGCCGTGCATCCTGAAGCCGCGCCCGCTTTGGACGGGCAAACAGATCTTTTCGCTGATTATACCCGGCAACGTGAACATGATACGCGCCCATGAAACGCATCCCGACGAGGAGGATGACGGGCCCTACAAGTGGATATCGCCCGGTGACACCAAGGTTATGGTGGAGCACGGTGAACTGATTATGGGCATACTCTGTAAGAAGACGCTGGGCACATCTGCCGGCTCCCTGCTGCATATTTGCTTCCTGGAGCTGGGCCACGACATCGCTGGCCGGTTTTACGGCAACATCCAGACGGTCATCAACAACTGGCTGCTGCTCGAGGGCCACAGCATTGGCATTGGCGACACCATTGCTGATCCGCAGACATACAACGAAATCCAGATGGCCATCAAGAAGGCCAAAGACGATGTCATCAATGTCATCCAGAAGGCGCACAACATGGAACTCGAACCGACGCCGGGCAACACGCTGCGTCAGACCTTCGAGAACAAGGTGAATCGCATTCTGAACGATGCTCGTGACAAAACTGGCGGCTCCGCCAAGAAATCCCTCACCGAATACAACAATCTAAAGGCCATGGTCGTGTCCGGCTCTAAGGGCTCCAACATTAACATCTCACAGGTGAGTTTTCGATAGCTGATATCCAAGCGCTTGAGCTAATCCCCTAATCAAACCCACCCGTTTAGGTTATTGCTTGTGTGGGCCAGCAGAACGTGGAGGGCAAGCGTATACCGTACGGCTTCCGGAAGCGTACTCTGCCGCATTTCATCAAGGACGATTATGGTCCCGAGTCCAGGGGCTTTGTGGAGAACTCCTATCTGGCCGGCTTGACGCCCTCCGAGTTCTATTTCCATGCCATGGGCGGTCGTGAGGGTCTCATCGATACGGCCGTCAAGACAGCCGAAACCGGCTACATTCAGCGTCGTCTGATCAAAGCTATGGAGTCCGTGATGGTCAACTACGATGGCACCGTGCGCAACTCTGTCGGTCAGCTGATTCAGTTGCGTTACGGCGAGGACGGCCTCTGCGGCGAGCTGGTCGAGTTCCAGCACTTGCCCACGGTCAAGCTGTCGAACAAGGTGTTCGAGAAGCGTTTCAAGTTCGATTGGTCCAACGAGCGCTATATGCGGCGCGTCTTCACGGACGATGTCATCAAGGAGATGACAGACAGCAGCGATGCCATACAGGAGCTGGAGTCCGAGTGGGATCGCCTGGTCAGCGATCGCGACAATTTGCGCACAATCTTTCCCAATGGCGACTCAGAGGTGGTGCTGCCATGTAATTTGCAGCGCATGATCTGGAACGTCCAGAAGATCTTTCACATCAATAAACGCCTGCCCACGGATCTGTCGCCCATGCGTGTCATACGCGGCGTCAAGGGTCTGCTCGAGCGCTGTGTAATCGTCACGGGCAACGATCGCATATCAAAGCAGGCCAATGAGAATGCAACTCTACTGTTCCAGTGCCTCATACGCTCCACGCTGTGTACCAAATATGTTTCCGAGGAATTTCGGCTGTCGACGGAGGCGTTCGAGTGGTTGATCGGTGAGATCGAGACGCGTTTCCAGCAGGCTCAGGCCAATCCCGGTGAAATGGTCGGCGCTCTGGCCGCCCAAAGTTTGGGCGAGCCGGCCACCCAGATGACACTGAACACTTTCCATTTCGCCGGTGTCTCGTCCAAGAACGTAACACTGGGCGTGCCCAGGCTCAAGGAGATCATCAACATATCGAAGAAGCCAAAGGCGCCCTCGCTAACCGTTTTCCTGACGGGCGGCGCGGCCCGCGATGCGGAGAAGGCCAAGAACGTGCTGTGCCGGCTGGAGCATACGACGCTGCGCAAGGTGACGGCCAATACGGCCATCTACTATGATCCGGATCCGCAGCGTACGGTCATTGCCGAGGATCAGGAGTTTGTCAATGTCTACTATGAGATGCCCGACTTTGATCCGACGCGCATTTCACCCTGGCTGCTGCGCATCGAGCTCGACCGCAAGCGCATGACGGACAAGAAGCTGACCATGGAGCAGATCGCCGAGAAGATCAATGTCGGCTTTGGCGAGGATCTCAATTGCATCTTCAATGATGACAATGCCGACAAACTGGTGCTGCGCATACGCATCATGAACAACGAGGAGAACAAGTTCCAGGACGAGGACGAGGCCGTTGACAAAATGGAGGATGACATGTTCCTGCGCTGCATCGAGGCGAACATGCTGTCGGACATGACGCTGCAGGGCATCGAGGCCATTGGCAAGGTGTACATGCATCTGCCCCAAACGGACAGCAAGAAGCGCATCGTCATCACGGAGACGGGCGAATTCAAGGCCATTGGAGAGTGGCTGCTCGAAACGGACGGCACTTCCATGATGAAGGTGCTCTCCGAGCGCGATGTCGACCCGATACGCACCTCCTCCAACGACATCTGCGAGATCTTCCAGGTGCTCGGCATCGAGGCTGTGCGTAAATCCGTTGAAAAGGAAATGAATGCCGTGCTCCAGTTCTATGGCCTCTACGTCAACTATCGCCATCTGGCGCTGCTGTGCGACGTGATGACGGCCAAGGGCCATTTGATGGCCATAACGCGTCACGGCATCAATCGACAGGACACGGGCGCCCTTATGCGCTGCTCCTTCGAGGAGACGGTCGATGTGCTAATGGATGCCGCCGCCCATGCGGAAACGGATCCCATGCGCGGCGTCTCCGAGAACATTATCATGGGACAGCTGCCCAAAATGGGCACCGGCTGCTTTGACCTGCTGCTGGACGCCGAAAAATGCCGCTTCGGCATCGAGATACCCAACTCCTTGGGCAGCAGCATGCTGGGCGGCGCTGCCATCTTTATGGGCGGCGGCTCCACGCCCAGCATGACGCCGCCGATGACACCTTGGGTCAACTGCCATACGCCGCGCTACTTCTCACCCTCCGGTCACGGTAAGCTACCTCTCTCGCTCTCTCTGTCCCTCTCTCTATTGCCATCTCTTTTGCTTACGTTTACGTTCTTTCTCTCTCCCGTTTTTAGTGAGCGGCATGACGCCAGGCGGACCCAGTTTCTCGCCGTCGGCCGCATCGGATGCATCGGGCATGTCACCCAGTTGGTCGCCAGCGCATCCTGGGTCCTCGCCCAGCTCACCGGGTCCCTCGATGTCGCCACATTTTCCGGCCTCGCCGAGCGTCTCGCCATCGTATTCGCCGACATCGCCCAACTATACGGCCTCGTCGCCGGGCGGTGCATCACCCAATTATTCGCCGTCGAGTCCAAACTATTCGCCGACATCGCCGCTTTATGCGGCCACCAGTCCACGCTATGCCTCGGCGACGCCCAATTTTAATCCGCAGTCGACTGGCTATTCGCCGTCGTCGTCGGGCTATTCGCCCACATCGCCTGTGTATTCGCCCACGTCGAATTTCCAGTCGAGTCCATCGTTTGCTGGCAGCGGCAGTAATATGTATTCGCCGGGCAATGCGTATTCGCCGAGCTCATCAAACTATTCGCCCAATTCGCCGTCATACTCACCGATGTCGCCGTCATATTCGCCGTCGAGTCCATCGTACTCGCCAACGTCGCCCTGCTATTCACCCACCTCGCCCTCATACTCACCGACTTCGCCGAACTATACGCCCGTTACGCCTTCGTATTCACCGACGTCGCCCAACTATTCGGCCTCGCCGCATTATTCGCCAGCATCGCCGGCATACTCACAGACGGGCGTCAAATATTCGCCAACATCGCCGACATATTCGCCGCCGTCGCCGTCGTATGACGGTTCGCCGGGCTCGCCACAATATACGCCTGGTTCGCCGCAGTACTCGCCGGCCTCACCGAAATATTCACCGACATCGCCGCTGTATTCGCCCAGTTCGCCGCAGCACTCGCCCTCGAACCAGTACAGCCCGACAGGATCAACCTATTCGGCGACGAGTCCACGCTACTCGCCCAACATGTCCATCTACTCGCCGAGCAGCACCAAATATTCGCCCACATCGCCAACGTACACGCCCACAGCGCGCAACTATTCACCCACATCGCCCATGTACTCACCGACGGCGCCCTCGCACTACAGCCCCACGAGTCCCGCCTACTCGCCCAGCAGCCCCACATTCGAGGAGAGCGACGACTAAGGTGGCCGGCGACCCTCCTCAAATGGCATCTTTCGCATCTTGACTTATCCATCAAAATCTAGCGACACTCCCTATATATATATATATAAATCTATATATATATATAATATACTTTATTGTCTTTGTGACGGCGGCGGACACCTCACGCTATTATGTATCTATATCTATAACGATATCTATGATAATCACACACACACACACATATATATATGTATATGAATATATGTATGTGTGGCTAGTTTCTTTTTTTTTTTATTCCGCCTTTCTGTCAGTCGATCTATTTAAGGGCGATGTTATTAAATTTTATACATATGCAACAAATCCTCCCACAAATATATAATCGTTTAAGTTTAAAGCGCCCCCGATTAAGCACAATGACAAACGATAGTCGTAATATAAATAAAAACAATAAATAAACATTTTTGTAAACCACAAAAACTTTTAAGTATTCATCTGTCTGTATAAGATAAATATATAAGTATAACTCAGATAAGTTTAAGTAGAGAACAATTCGCGTTCGAGACTCGGAGTTTGAATTATATCGAATTCCCTTTCTATATAAGTCCTCTTGCTATAGCTTTGTATGATATAGTTGTCCGATTTGTATACGATTATGCTTATGTATAAAGCCTCGTAAATGTTATGTTTGGTCCGGATATCTTGAAGAATCTGGAACAAGTCTTTTCATACACGAGCTCAATTTTTGCCTGCAGCTGATGTATATATAATATAGTAGCCCGATCCGACCGATGTCTAAACATGTCTCCAACAGAAAGACACAGCTGGAAAGAACTTCGTCATGATAGCTTTAAAACCAAGAGACAATAAATCTTCTTCTTTAAGAGCCGAGTCGATTAAGTCGCGTTGATCTCGGGAACTATAACAGCTGGAGACTAGAAATTCGGATCGTAGATCCTTATATTGCCCGCGCATGTTTACTTTTTATCAAATTAGCGACAGCTTGGTTTTTTCTAAATATTGCAAAATTGCGCTAAAGTTTCAGCATAATTTTATTTTATTATATATTTTATAGAATTAATTTTCCCGGAGCTACAGACACTCAATTGGGAGTTGAACCTTTTTTGGACAACTTGCATTTGCTGAAAATTTAAAAAAAAAGTTGAATTTTCGTAAGGATCGGACTTCACACTCCGAAGTATTTGAATTTGCCATGTATGTGAAAGAAGAAGCACATTCGTTGAGCATATATCTTTAGAAAACAGTTCGAATTTTGACTCCAGGGATATCGTAATCACATTATAAAGTTTCAGTATATAATTAATATTATGAATGTCAATATATGAAGTTGAATTGGTCCAAAGCCTGGATTCGTATACCCATTCGAATAACGAGGACGAGTTCTTGAATCTCGACCCGTTAACCGAATCTATTTGCGGTACTGCAGCCGTAATCCTCGTCAGATATATGGGCATTAGAGTTACGAGAGCTACGATTTAAATGTAAATAAAAAAAAGGGAATAGGTATATGTATTTGCCATAATAGATAAACCAGAGTAGTTGTACAAGTAAGTGCCGTTATGCTACATGGGGTAGGCTAAACAATATCGATACGAACTATGATTAGTATTTGGACAGCATATATATATATATATATATATATGTATGTATATATATAATAGATAGGTATTGGTAAGTATCTAAGCATTTGTGAATATTCAATTATATATATATGTATATAGTATAGGTAATCAGCTACTAGTAAAAACTCTTAACTAAGGATTATAGCCAGAGCCCGAAGTCGAAAATATGGACTCGTAATGCTCCCGGTATTTCGGTATGATGCGTATGCTTAATGCTACGTAGAGGCTACTCTTAGGTTCTATAAGATAAACTAGATATGATTAGTGACAAAAAAAAAACCTGGTTGGTACATTGAAGACTAGACTATACATGGGGCTAGGTCTGGAACTGGAACGGGAACTGGAACGGGAACTGGGTCTGGGGCTGGGCTTGGATCTGGGGCCTGCGACTTGGGGAGGGACGCGTAGGTGGTTAGTTTAGATAGTTCGACGACGAAGTTGTTAGAGTGTGACTAGTATTGGTTTATAATTGGCTTATGAGTACTCTGATTGCTCTCCTGCAGCTGAACTGGTTCCGGAACTGGTTCCGCAACTGGCAGCAACTGTTGCTGCTGCTTGCGCGGTCAAGCGACAATATCGCTGCCGGGATTGTAGCCAAAGTAGTTGAGATTGAAGTCGTCGCTAAAGAGCACCTCCTCCTCGGACGGCTCCACCTGGTGCGACATCTGTATGCCCAGCTCCATGGGATCAATCTCGGTGATGTAGTACTGCGAGTGGCTCAGCGAATGCTGCTGTTGCTGTTGCTGCTGCTGCTGTTGCTGGCGCAGTCCGCTCTCGGTGACCACGACGTCCTTGTGAATGGGATTGAGATAGTCTGCGGGCAGCAAGGCGCACATTTATGAACTGGCCGAAACGAGCCGCGAGCTACTCACCATTGTCGAGCAGCACGTCCTGGTAGGTGCTGATGATGGAGTTGATCGACTGCACCTCGACCTCCCGATGGATGCCGTTCAGTATCTGGCCCGCCGTCTTGCGCAGCTCCTCGTCGCTCAGCAGATCGCCGAAGGGCAGCAGGCGCTGCGGATGCGGCGACTCCTCACTCGGCGCATGCTGCAGCATCTCCTGCGTCAGCGCCGCAGCAGCTGCAGCTGCCTCATCGTAGAGGCAATTCGATTGCTGCTGCGGCGACTGGCAATGTTGCTGCTGCAATTGTTGCTGCTGCTGTTGCTGCTGTTGCTGCTGTTGCTGTTGCTGCTGTTGCTGCTGCTGCATTTGCTGCTGATGCTGTTGAATGCGCTCGCGATTGATCGATTCCATTTTGAAGAACAAGTCCAAGCGTTGCTTTTTCTGCAATTCAAAGAGTTGTTAGGATTGCGAGTGCAGCTCGTGCTTGGGCGTACTTACATGCTCCCAGGCGAGCACATTCTCCGCGGAGTCGCCGCTGGATATGGCCCACAGGTGGCCGGCGCCTTGGGGCGCCTTGACGCCCTTGCGGAAGTGCGGATTGATGGACAGATTGTGCCGCACCGAGTTCTTCCAGCGATCGTCGTTCGATTTGTAGTAGGGAAAGCGATCGCTGCACGAATCCGACAGGGACAACAACATGGACACAGTGAGAGCCGTACCGGAAGAGAGCGAGAGAGGGAGAGAGAGAGAGAGAGAAAGAGAGAGAGAGAATAATTAGCATCACTTGGTTCAAGTTCAACATTATTCCAAATTTCTAATTTCTATATTTGCCGATTAATTATAAAGAAAACGTTCGATTTCCGACGCATCAATTTCGCACATGTTCTGAAAGCCCTTTTCGCATTAATATCACATAAAAGTGTGTGTTGCCTACTTTTGGGCGACCAAGAAAACAAAATCAAATAAAAATACTAAATTAAGTTTTTTTATAATACCAAACTGTTCCAATTAGTAGGCGCCGATTTTTAGTGGAGTTCAGAACCCAAGCGAGTGATCCCATTAGAAATCGAATTCCCAGTCAGTTCCATTTAGTTAGCCTTCGCTCTATCAACTTGTTAATATCTTACGAAATCGGTTCGTGGAGCTTATTTGTATTCATATAAGTATTTCCAATTTCTCGGGGAACCGGAGTACATATTCAAAAAGTGTAATAGTTTTAGTCTGCGTATACTAAATAGAAAATATAGATCTTATCATCTTCGAGCTATGCTCAGAAACAATCCCTCAAAATCGAGGATATACAAAAAAATAAATGTATATATCTTCTTCTGCATATGGTATAGGATATAATATTAAAGATTTTAAGATGCCTCCCAGATGACTTCTTCTGGCGGTTGGACACAGTAGAGATATCTATATGGACTCGGCTGTTGGTAAGGGTCAAAAATGTATTTACTTTATCGTTCGGAGATATCTCCTGCCTGGCACATCTCGTGATATAGTTATACAGTTCTCTACTTTGGTTGCCTTCGAAGAATGGGATATCTGAGGGTAACATTTTAACATGAACCAAAGTTCACTAGGCAGAATTTTGATGCCAAATTGATCTAGAGGCCAAGCCACGAACAAAGAGCCAAACCTCGTGAAAATTGGATAAGATTTGACCGACTTATGGTTTTGAGAAATTTTGAGCGTTGTTTATATAGGATAATACGTCCTTGCCCGTGGCACGGATAAACTAGTTTCTTACAAAGATCTTTGAAAATGATTTCCAATCCGATCGGACGGTAAAAGCGAAAAACTTGCATGCACACGTTCTTCGCGATTTTTCCACACATGCTGGTGGAATAGGAATGGAATGGAGATGGGAAAAATCTTGGTAGGAATAAGTTTTTGTGTGGCGAACTATTTTGCTTTAACAGGATATTCCCATTAAACTCGGAATTTACGAGCTTCTGTTTAGTAGGGTATTGAATCGTCGGCTTGTCGAAGATATTCCTACGGTTTTCGTTCTTCGTTTTTCTTGGGCATTTTTTTGTGAATGCTTCTCCCTGCTTGGTCCGAGCGCGGATTGGTCCAACGTATGGGCCAGAGAGGGTCGCACATCGATCCGATTGGCCAGCCTTGGTCCGAACCTACCCCCAAGTGTTGGCCTGGTCGGGCTGCTCGGACTATTAAAACTTTTTGACCAGTTGCAATTAAAGTTTTGAATACGTAGCCAACCAGGCAATTTACATGGAACACGTCATGGCACGCCACTGCGGCAGAGCTGCCACACAGCTGGATGGGGTAGGGGCTGGAGGCGGTAGGCGGTAACATGGACAGGGACACGGACAGGGACACGGACACGGACACGGACACGGACAGCGGCAGTGGCACAAATTATGCGTCGTTTTGTAGGCAGTCACGAACAGGCGATTTGGACGTGGAGCGAAAAAAAAGTAAGGGAAGGGAAAGGAAAGAAGAAAATGGAGTAGCTGGCGGGCAGGTGGCTGCAGCTGAAGCCAACCCCCCGGCTGCCTGACGCTGGCAGGGTGGCAGGGGGGGGAGGGGGGGTATAGCTATGTAAAAGGAAACTACGTCGACCGGAAAGGACATCGCGTGCCAAGCGCGCTCCCACTCTGGGCAGGAACGACACCAACGCAAGCCTGCCTGCCCAGCTGGGGGCGGGCTGGGCAACAAAATGGAAAGTATTTCATAGAGAGAGGGTGAGTGGCAGGGGGGTTGGTGCACACGCGCCAGGTCCGAAAACAACCCCCGCAGCAGCAGCGCTTTGTCATTGGTTAACTGCTGCTCCCTGCCAGCAATCTCTCGCCTCCATCCATTCCGTCGGGCAACTCCTTCTCCGAGCCAAAAAGCAATCCAACAATTTTTTTGTATTTCAACACGCGAGGCGCCCATTGTGGGCCGCATACCCCCCACACACACACACCCACACATATACACATATATATCTATATGGATTTACTTCCTTTTTTTTTGGTAAAAATGACGACTCATAAATGAACTGGAACGAAATGAAATGGAATGCATAAATCTAAGCCTGGGCTCCAGGCCTGACGCTTGTCTGGCTCAAGTTGAAAGGCAGCGTCAGGCAGCTCCTTAATGATCCCTCCCCCTCCCACCACCCATCCCCCCCGCGCTCTGATAACTGTCATTCGGATTGCCTCTCCCGCCGCCCACGCAGACGTCATGACGCATCAGCCCAGGCACACGCCCAAAAGGATGGCACTTCAAATTGGTTGAGTGGAGCGTAGCGAATGCAGCTTGGACTCGATTAGAAGCCGGATCCGAGCTGCCCGGGCGCTTCCATCCAGCTCCATGGGGTTCACTATTTTACGTTAGAAATTCGTAATAAATGGTTTCGTATACGACTTTGGGAGGGGGCAGAGGCGAAATATGAGAGCCTCATATGTGTGTAACACATTTGGCTGACAGTTTTTTATTTGTTATCATACCCTATAGCCCTTGAGAGGGCATGCTGAATATGTGAAAATGTGTGTAACAGGCAGGAGAAGGCATCTTGGATCCCTTGAATTAGTTAGTTATGTTTCCTGATCCTCTTCTCTTCGAACACAGTTGTTTAAGCAGCTAGAATATCGATACATATCGATAGACATGAAATCGGGAAGCTATCTATCAGAGGTGGAAGCGGGCAATATATATCGATAGTCAAGAGATGGGGGAGATATCTTGGATCCTTGAATTTTTGTCTTCTCTTCGAGCTCAGATATTGAAGCAGCTAGAATATCGATACATATCGATAGTCAGGAGATGAGGAGCTATCTATCTGAGGTTGAAGCAGGCAATATATCGATACATATCTATAGTCAAGAACTGGGGAGCTAGCTTGGATCCCATAAGTATTTAAGAATACTTCCTGATCTATGAATGTTTGTCTTCTCTTCCATATTAGAGACAGAAGCGGGCAATATATCGATACATATCGATAGTCAGTAGAAGGGGGACATAACTTGGATGCCATGAAGTATATAAGAGTATTTCCTGATCTATGAATGTTTGACTTCTTCTCGATCTCGAAGATTCAAGCGGGCAGAGTATCGATATATATCGTTCCTCAAAAGATGGGTTAGCTATCTTTATCAGAAGATAAGCTTGTTCTCTAGTTGCTGAGAACTCTAAGAGAGACCTAGAGACTTTAGTTCTCAAATGTGGGCTAACGTATGATATGCTTATGAACAGGCTTTTCGCTTTCTTCGATAACTTCTCCATCTATCGATAAATATCGATTGTCTGCTTTTGTATGAGCATTTCCTAAGCTTTTACTTTATTAATACAAGATATCCTTACTATTTTGAGGAACAAAGTGTTCCGATCTGCTGCGACAATGTCATTTGAATGAGAGACTAGTTTGCCTATGTTATAGGGTATTCGCAGATACATACGTACTCAAGAACTTCGATATTTTTGGTGCAAAGTGCAAAATTGGTTTGTTTTCTTCATGTTTGGCATGTTTAAGTTATTGTTAGACTCCCTCCGAAATGTGGGCACTGCGAAGCACCCAAATGTACTTGTAAAATTATAAATACGAAATACGAAATACGGAAAATGGGAAATGGGAAATGGAAAATGGTAAATGGGTGCCAGTCGTAGTTGGATGTTGTGTAGTTTATGGAGCTGCATGTCTAGCATGGTTTAATCATGCACTCGGTGCCCCAGGCCAATCGATAGGCGTTATTGTGGGCGTTTAGACAGTGATACACAAAAGCATTCGTACACACATTGAGCAGGGGTTTTGTGCAAATGCACGTGACAGGCAGAAGCATCGCCCAACCTAAAAAAAAAAGTATATGCATATGCATATTTGGTTTGGAAGACGAGTCGATCAAGTCCATTCGTCCATCCGTTCTTCTGTGTGTGTCGATCTCAGACTAGACTCAAATGAAACATATCGCCTAATTCCACTGTCAACATTTCTTACATTTTTGGTGAATGTGATGTGTTGCTTGTGCGTTTTCCCATTATAGCCTAATTCCACTGTCAACATTTCTCACATTTTTGGCGAATGTGCAATATGTTGCTTGTACGTTTTCTCAAATGAAACCACATTTTTCACATTTGCACAAAATGTTGGTATTCGCTCCGAGTAATTCGTGTGCTTTGCGATGATTTATTAAATTTCTTATGAAAAATATAAAAGCATTATTCCCACAAACGGGGCCGTATTATTTTACTTTAGAAAGGAAAACGTTGGTAAATCAAATCAAAAATCGATCAGAGGTTTATTTAAAGAAGCGGTGCTTGCCAATGGAATAGCAGAATGTGAGGTTCGTAAATGTGACACAGTGGAATCCGGCTAATACTTTCGTATACTATGCCACGGTCTTTTCATATTATCATTCACTTGCATAATATCGATAATTATCGATTATAAGACTATATACTGTAGGTTCTCGTATGGGAAACACAGATTGGGAAAATTGCATTATTTGGAAAGGTAAAGCGTAAATTTCATGAGGATCGGACTATAAGCTCCGAAGTTCAATGCGAATGTATTTGCCATGCATGATGTGGATCTAAGGGAAGTAAATTAAGGTGTTAGTTAAAGAAGGAGGCTAGAATGTGTTTAACAGCAGCTTGGCGCTAAGTTGAGGGTATCTGCTAGTCGATCAATGTCCTGTTCTCTCCCTCTCCCTCTCCCTCTCTCGCACTTGTCGGATTGTCAACGTTGCTTGCAGTGGGTGCTTACAGCGTGGGCGAGGCGGGGCGGGGCGGGGCCGGTGTGTGGGAGTGGGAGGAGTGAGGGGGCTGGCAAGAAAAATAAAATCAAATATCCACTATCAACATCGTCATCATTGTCAATGAATTGAATGACTGAGTTCCCATTCACATTCACATTCACATTCGCACTCGCATTCGCGTTCGCCTTCAGCTTTTGGGCCTCGAATCAAATTGTCGTAACACACGGCATCGGGATCGGGCACAATCTACCCGAGAACCCCTCTGCCCTTTAAATAGAAGGTATTACATAGAATAAACTCGATTTGGGCCTTGCGAATTTTCAGTTTTATTTATTGTCTCGGTTTCGATTTAGGTTTTTCGACTAATGCGAGTGGTCGAACAGGCAGCCGGACTGACAGGCTATCAGCAGGCGCTATGAGTGGGTGGAGAGAGAGAGATGGGGGAGGGGGGTTGGGAGGGTGGAGAGGGTTGGCTGGTTGGCTGGTTTAGGCCAACTGTCAGCTACTCGCAGCCTATTGCCCTGCTGTCCAGCCCCGGCCTGCTGGCACCGTAAATTGAGTTTGAATTCGAGTTGCCCCGCTTTGCGTCCGGGTGAGAGTTCGGGATGCGGGGCACGGGTGCGGGAGCTGCCTCTGGACTGGGTCCGTGCCAGAGGCTTTATAAAGCATTCTGTCTGATAGGCTGGCGCTGTAGCTGGTCGCTTGGACTGGCTGCCAGGCTGGTTGGTTGGTTGGCTGCCCGTGCCGTGTCGGGGCGTGCCTGGCACGCAAGCCAATACACACACACACTAACACACACATACACACACACACACACACACTAACTCACACATTTACATTTTCGACATGGCGCCCAGGAGCTCCTCGCCGCTTGGGCAACCAGCGCCCCAGACTGGGCAACTACTTCTCTGGCGGTTTGTTTCGAGTTGATTTCGCCTCTTCTTCTTTTTACATACACATACATATATATATATAAATTTATATACGTATATAAATGTATTGCAGCTCAGTTCATAAATTGTTGCGGCTGCCATGCCCCTTCCATCCCGCCCCCGCCCCTGCCCCATCAAGTCTCGGTCGCCAAAATGTGCAAAATTTATGGATTTATGGCAGCCAAAGTAGTTGCCTCTGCGAGTCAAGAAAACTTTTTAAATAGCAAATGGGGCGTAACTGGCCACGCCCACAAAAAAAAAACCCAGAAGCCAGAACAAGCAAAGGAACAAACTCTGTCTGCTGCCCATTCAAGATGTCCTCCACAATCAGAGAAGCAAAACCTATTTTTCACTTTTACGAATTCAGATATAGATTTAGATATGGCAAGAATGCGATTATACTTAGATTCGAAGAGGATTATAAAGCGTTATATAGAGAACTATATCATATTTGTCGTCAGCTCGGATTATCACGAGGAAAACAAGAGAGTCCCTGTCGCTCGAAATGATCAGTTCGATTCAACAAAAGTGAACTTTTATGGGCACGTCGACTATTAAATGCCCTTTTGGACATATGTCTAACGATTTGGCAGATATGCGTGGCGAATAGTGAAGCTCGTCTCTGGCAGAGTTTGGTGAAGGTATTTTAAGGGGAGAAAAGATTTATCCAAACAGAAACTCATGCTGTGATATATATGATATGATATGATATAGAAGTCCTATGTTAAGGAGACCTGCTATACTTTATGAGATGGAATATATGATATGATATGATATGATATGATACAGTATTCTGTATGATATGCTGTGATATGGTATGCTATATCATAAGATATTAAAAGTAAATATGATATGATATGATATGGTATGGTATGGTATGGTATGGTATGCTATATGATATAGAAGTCCTATGTGAAGGAGATTTTGCAAAGATTTGTCAATATGTTTACAAAAGACAGAACTGGAATCCAAACAAAAAGCGATATATATGATAGTATAGTAAAGTATAGTATAGTATAGTATAGTATAGTATATGATATGTTTTGATATGATAATTGTGAAAATAATATGGTATACTATATGATATGCTATGATATATATGATGTAGGAGTCATATGTTGAGAAGAATTGCAAAGATTATCAATTTCAATTTTGAAGAGACAGAACATTTTGCATTTATCCATAGAAAAACTCATGCTGAGATATAAATGATATGGTATATACTTTCAGATATTCATATACTATATGATATGCTATGATATGATATGGTATATTATATGATATGCTATATGACAAGATATGATATATATAATATGGTATACTATATGCTATAGAAGTTCTATATCAAAAAGATTTTCAAAAGAAGTTAAGAGTAGGTAAGAGTAGGGGAAACAAACAAGTTTCTTGTACAGATATTTCATGTTCGACCTAATAGGCCTTTGGCAGGAGAGAATCTGCAAGAGTTTTTGCGAGAAGAATCCATCTTTTTTCTCACTTTCTTCTCTCTTTCTTCTTCTCTGTCTTTCTTCTCTCTTGCTTCTCACTTTCTTCTCACTTTTCTTTCAGCTAAAAGCTCACGCTCTAGCTTGGATTCAGTTATTTCTCGTTTAGCATATTTAGTGGGAACCTTTTTGCGTTCCACATCCTGCACACCGTGTCCTGCCTGATGCACCCTGCACCCTGCAACCTGCACCCTGCACCCTGCACCCTGCAACCTGCACCCTGAGCCCTGTGCAATGAGCCATGATCCGCATCCAATAAACACTCAATATGCAATTCAAATTGACCGGAAGAGCAGCCCCCCGACTCCGACTCCGACTCCGACTCTGGATCGGACTCGAGCCCGAGCTGGGACTTTGGGTTAATGGGTTGACCGAGTAATTGCTGGAAAATTGTGCGCCGAGTTGCGCTTGTCAAACACCTGATCCTGATGCATTCAGGCGTGTAAAAGGTGTAGAAAGGCCGGAAAAGAGTCGAGGCAGGCCCTAAAAGGCGGCAAACGGCCAACCCCGCCAATTAATAATTATACGAGGCATGTGTGCAAGTGTGTGTGTGTGTGTGTGTGTTGTGTGTGTGTGTGTGCGTGTGTGCGTGTGTATATAAATTTCATGGGCAATTGCCACACACACGCATACGCACAAAGGTCGCGGGGGTTCGCGTGGGCGAGTTTGCGCAGGCGCCTTTTTTTGCCTTGAACGCGTCCCTGGCGATTGCAGCCCTTCGCCTAGCTGTGCGCCAAACCCTCGACAACCCTCCCCCCCTTCCCCCCTCTTCCCCCTGCTCTACGCCCCGCCCGGCCCCTCAAGTCACTTTGCTGGCGCCCACAAAGTAAATTTGTGAATGGTTAATGAAAACTTCCTAAAAAGAAAAAAGTTCTCTAAGCAGGCGCGAGGGAGGCGAGTCTATGAGCATGATGGGCAGGGGGTGATTAAGGGGGGGGGAGAAGGTTAGGGCAGGGTAGATTTGGTCGGTCTGCTGGCTCATTACATTTAATGAACAGGTTGCCCGAGCTGCGGCCCGTGCCCCATTCCGCGGCAGGTGATGGGCAAATGTCATAAATTGCTGGGCCAGGCAGGGGCAGGGGCAGGGGCAGGGCTAAGGGGACGTAAGGGCGGGGGGGCAGGCTTTCTATATACATTTACATATATAGGATATTTACACGCAACATTTTCGCTGTGGCTTCAAATATTTACAGTGATTCCCCCGGCCCCTCCGCCCACTCCACCCCCTTCGCCTGCCACAAGCTCGCGTGGGCTGCGACTAGGCCTACAACTTTGACAATTTGTGCACCCCCCCCTAACCCTTCGGAGAGGCAGGGGCTAAATTAATGAACCTTGAAAAATGTGTTAAAAGTTTTTTATTATTGTCGTCAAACTGATGTAGATACACATCGAAATATATATCTATATATATATGTATTTATGTGGGTAAGGGCAAAGTTCCTTTCCCATTTACTGGTGACCCCCCCTGCCCCCTCTTAAAAGGGGGGAAGGGCTCCGAGCCAGTCGGAATATGCATTGCCAATTAAAAGTTCTCGAACTACAAAGAAAATTTATTCACTTCCAATTGAAGGAATTTCAGCTCAGCGAATGCAAAAGATCCAAAAGAATCTGCTCGTTTTTTCTTTAACTTCGCAAATTGTTGACAATCGCATTTAAAGGAAGCTTCAGGACGCAACTCGGAGACGGACCCAACTCTACCGAGACCCTGAAACACGTATATGCTGCAAGACGGGTTTGAACCAAGCCAGTTCAAACCCAGAATTGCATCTATCGTCGACCGAATCGAAGTGCGAAACAAGCCTTAGCCTTAAACCCTTGTTTTAAACCCTTGTTTTGTCATGAAGCAGACATCGCCGCCAGCCCATAATATGTATATATATATATATATATAGATATAGATATGTTCTAGATCAGCATCAATAGCCGAGTCGAGCCGAGCCCTGTTCGTCTGTTCCTCTGTCCGTCTGTCTGTTTCTGTGCGAACTTGTCTCTCAGTCTTAAAGCTAAGGTCTTGAAAATTTGATATAGGTTCTTCTTTCTTGTTGCCACCGACTGGATCGAGCCACTATATCATAAAGCTGACATAGGAATGGTTGGTCGGCATTTGTTGAACCAAATAGTATCAAGAGTATTGCCCGGCCTTGCCCGTGGAACGCATTGCTCTAAACATTTTGTGTATTACCTTTCCACTAAGTACACGCCCGTCAAAAATTGAACTCTACCCATCTCGATCTCCACTTATATTCCAAAATATGTTTTAGGTGCATCGAATAAAAAAAACAAAGGGAATAAACTTTCGCTAATCAAACCTTTGACCCGCATTTGCCGCCCAAGAATGTAACAAATAAATTCTCTCAAAGATCTTTGATAAGGAGGGTAAACAAAAAACTTCCACACAACCGTCTTCCGCTTATGTTCCACACATGCGAGTGGAATTTGCCGAAACCCCGTTTTAACGTGCACGTGAGTTGTATGACAATGTATTCTCTTTTTCAACATCTGTTTCTGAAGCTCAGCATTTGCGAGCTTCTTTCCCCATGCTCTTATATCAGCAAAGCCCCAAGGCAAATGTCTGGAAGGGCATTAAATCTTCGGCGTGCCAAACCTATCCCTACTTTCTAGTCCCTCAGAATTCGTTTTTGCACATTTCAATTATGCAAAAGATAAAATGTAAAACGTTTTTTCTGATCCATAAAAGCAAATACGATACATTTGAGAATATGTTCAAGATAAATTGAAATAAGTCGGAGAACAAAAATATAAACACAAAGTAAATATAAATATAGATATATTATGTACATAAGGAGTATAAAATTTTTAACAAATGGATATTATTTAAAATATATATTTAAAGTGAAAAAGTTTTGAATATCTCCCAACCGAACCATGAAATATTTGATCTACATTTATGTGCATATTCCCAATATTCCTAGGGGCAAAGCGTAGAAATCTTGATATATGCGACAACTTGTTGAACTACAACAACAACAACAACAACAACAACAACAACAACAACAACAACAACAACAACTGTGTGTTTTTAGAATTAAAGCGAATGCGAGTGCAAAAGACACAAAAAGTACAATTACAAAATGGCAAAAGAAAAACAAAGAACTTGGCAAGAATTTTAACAGGTAATAAATTATTGCAACTGGCAAGTTTTTAGCTCTATATATTGGTGCTGTTGTTGTTGTTGCCGGTTGTTAGCCAAACATAAATAAAAAATCAAATAAAGGGCAGCAGAAGAGGAAGCCCACGAACAGGAGGAACAAAAGGCTACAAAAGTGGCCAACGGGAATGCGCCAAGAAATGCTTGAGATTTGTTTAATTACATCCGGCATTGCCACATCCCCCCAACCCGCACACACCCGCACACACACACACCCGCACACACACACACACACACACACCTGCACACACACACACCCACATACACACCTGCCCAGCAAGTGCTTTTCCACCCCAGCAAAACCCAAGTCGCTCGTCGGCCAGGAGCAAGATGTGGCATGTGGGCGGCTGGGCTGTGGGTGGAGCGGGGCTGGTTGGGGGGCTGGCTCGACTGGCTGGAATGAATCGTGAATGTTAACGAGTACTTACGATATCCATTGGTATATGCCCGACACCGTCAGCTCACCCTTGTCCTCGAGGGCGTATTCGATGAGTTCCGTGTATGTAAACGGTGGTTTCTTTGGCCTGCTTGTTTTGCGGTGGTTGGTTCGTCGGGGGGTTGGTTGCGGGTTCGTTGGGGGGTTGGTTGCGGGTGGCCACGTTCAGCCACATCGATTGGCGCCGCATCGCGCAAGAGAGCCGCCGAGCGAGAGACAGCGAGAGTGAGAGCGAGAGCGAGCGAGAGAAAAGAAGAGAGACAAAAAGTACGTCAAATAAATATTTATCAAAATGGAGTTGCGTTCGGTTACGCGGCTTTCGTTCAACTTCCGCGAAAATCTACAAAAAACAAAAACAAGATATATAAACTAAATGTTCAACCCAAACCAACTTGTAAAGCTCTCAATATAATGCAGAAATTCCTGGAAGCAAAATCTGAAAAGTATTTGGACAAAAATCAAAACTTGCCAACCCTCAAATTGGCTTGACGGTATTTTGAGAACTTTCGGAGCAGCTCCGACCCCATAAAGTATATATATTCTTGATCAGCATCAACAGCCGAGTCGACCTAGCCATGTCCGTCTGTCCGTCTGTCCGTCCGTCCGTCCGTCTGTCCGTCTGTCCGTATGTATGAACGGAAGGATCTCAGAACCTATAAGAGCTAGAGAGCTCAAATTAGATGTAGGTGCTCCTAGTTCCTACGCAGATCGAGCTTGTTTCCGATAATCGATAACTTACTCCGTTTCGAAGTAAACGATAAAAATCGATATCGTAAATATCGGATATCGGTAAATAATAAGAGCTAGAGTCACCAAACATCATATGTTGCTTCTCGAATATTATATATATATATAAAGTATCTTTCATTTTATACCACCTCAATGATGGTTCAGGGTATTGCCTAGTCGTGAGCTCCCGACTAGAACCTCTTACTTGTTACTCATAGTTTCTGGGAAAAACCTGAAGTATTTACTTATTAGTTATTTATTATTCCTGGGATAAGCCCGAAGTATTTATTTATTATTTCTGGGCTAAGCCCGAAGTATTTATGATAAATGTTTAAAATACTTCGAAAGAGATCTGAAGACCTATGCTTTAAGATTCAAGTCCAGACTTATCTGATGTGTTGCATTTATCTTGTGCTTAGAAAGCAATTTCATGGATCCATGGGAATAATCCTTGGATGCGGTCTGCAGGCCTAAAGTCAAGTTTAATATCAAGGATTGCCAGTACTCTGATTAAGATTAGATCATATTCGATCTAGTATCTAAGTGTTTTATGGTAGCCTGTTTGCGGGAGATCAGATATCTAGGTTTCTAGTCTGGAATCTCTCTTGAAGGAATAATCTTACAACTTGGAAAACTAACTAAGCCCGATTACTAAGGCCAAGCTTTATATGGGGAACAGCAAGTACTCGGATCGGATTTTATTCCCAGGAGCTGTAATATGAACCTTAATCTAATATCTAAAGGAATAGTTATTCCTTGCTCTTCCCTTGGATGTTGCCAACAGATAAATAATAACCCCTGACAATCCACAAACCAAGTCCAATTCCCAAAGCTGAGTTTAATATAGAGAAGTGTTGGGTTGATATCATCTAGTATCTAAACGGAATATGATGGCTCGTCTGTTGGAGATCAGATAAGGAATAAGCTTACAATTTGGATGTTGCCTATAGTTCACTTCCCAAAGTCCAGTTTAATATGGGGGATTGCAAGTAATCTGATCGGATTTTATTCCCAGGGGCTGTAATATGAACCTTAATCTAGTACCTAAAGGAATAGTTATTCTTTGCTCTTCCCTAAAGCTTGGATGTTGCCTACAGATCAATGAAAATCCAGAAATGACTAAATCTACTTCCTAATGTTAAGTTTAACAATGAGGAGTGTTGAAAAACTATATGATCTGGTATCTAAACGAATTATGTAATGGAGAGCAGATATGTGAGCCTCTCTTCAACTTGAAGAAATACTCCAACAGCTCGGATGTTGCCTAAAGATAAATAAAACCCGACAATAACTAAATCCAATTTCTGAAGACACATTTGGTATTAAGGGCTGTTGATGGGGTGCTAGAGCTCAACATGAATGCGGGAGCATGGTCCCAAGTCCAATTCCTAAAGCTCTTTAGCATATGGAAGACTGTTGAAGAGCGCTTCGCAGGAGTTCAGTAATATGTTTTGATCTAGTATGAGATGATATGATCTAGTATCTAAACGGATGATGATAGCTCGGTCTCGGGAGAGCAAATACCTGAGCCTCTCAACTGAGAGGAAGAGAAGAAATACTCTGAAGGAATAATCTTGCAGCTTGGATGTTGTCTACAGATAGAGTCCCATGTCCTTCACATGAATTCTGGAGCTGATACCAATTCCAATTCCTAATGCTCTGTATAATGTGAAGGATTGTTGGAGAGCTCTTCGTAGGAGTTCTGTAATATGATATGATCTAGTATCTAAACGTATGATAATAGCTCGGTCTCGGGAGAGCAAATACCTGAGCCTCTCAACTGAGAGGAAGAGAAGAAATACTCTGAAGGAATAATCTTGCAGCTTGGATGTTGTCTACAGATAGAGTCAGTCCCAAGTCCTTCACATGAATTCGGGAGCATGATACCAAGTCCAATTCCTAAAGCTCTGTATAATGTGAAGGATTGTTGGAGAGCTCTTCGTAGGAGTTCGGTAATATGTTTTGATCTAGTATGAGATGATATGATCTAGTATCTAAACGGATGATGATAGATCAGTCTCGGGAGAGCAAATACCTAAGCCTCTCAACTGAGAGGAAGAGAAGAAATACTCTGAATGAATAATCTTGCAGCTTGGATGCTGCCTGTAGATAGAGTCCCAAGTCCTTCACATGAATTCTGGAGCTGATACCAAGTCCAATTCCTAAAGCTCTGTATAATGTGAAGGTTTGCTGGAGAGCTCTTCGTAGGAGTTCGGTAATATGATATGATCTAGTATCTAAACGGATGATGATAGCTCGGTCTCGGGAGAGCAAATACCTGAGCCTCTCAACTGAGAGAAAGGAATAGTCCTGAAGGAATACTCTTGAAGGAATTCTCTTGCAGCTTGGATGTTGCCTATAGATAAAGGCCCAAGTCCTAAAGTCAAGATTGTTGGTAAGGGCTGTTGATGGGGCTAGGAAATATGATCCTAAGTCTGGCATGAAATGTGCTTGCCAAAAGGTCTTATATTATTCTGAGATGCATTCGCCTGGCATGGGCCCCCTTGTACTTACGCCTTGGACGTTGTATCCTCGATGACGACATGCTCGGCCACAATCATATCGTTGCCATCCATCTCCGAGGTGACCTCCATGACCAGCTCCTCGAACTTGCGGCCAGTCCTGGTCGGTGTGGTTATTGTTGTTGTTGTGGCTCCTGTTGCTGTTCCTGCGCTCGTCGCTGTGTTTGACGGGGATGTGCAGCCCTTGGGCGAGCAGCGTCCGCGCGGCTCCAGCTGCGTTGTGTGGCAGCTGAGCGACTGGCTCGAGTTGGATGCGCTTGCGGATGTGGATGCGGATGCGGGTGAGGCCGAGCTGCAGGGCGATGCGTTTGACATGTGAGCAGTCGCTGTGGGCGTGGCCGCCTCCAGGCCGGCACCGTGTCCATTGCCCAGCCGGGCAGCGCCGCCGACATCCGGCGAGAGATGCGGAAACTCATCGAACTTGAAATTCAGCAGCCATGAGAGATTCTTGTCCTCGAAATCCGGCTCCGATTCGCTGGCCGCCGGCGAAGAGCGTCTGCCACAAACCACGGGCCGACACCCGACCTGAGGCTGTGTCTTCTGCGGAACGGGCACCAGGAAGCTGGCACCGGCCACCAGTTCCAGCTGCTGCTGCTGCTGTTGCTGTTGCCTCTGCTCTTGATGTGGCTGTGGTTGCAGCTCCTGCTGCTGCTGCTGTTGCTGCGGCGGTGGAGGCGGCGGCGGCGGCAGCGTCGCATTCAGCTGGGAGAAGTCCGCCTGCAGTCCGGAATTGTAGCGATGATCCAGTTCGAGCAGCTCGCCCGTCTGCCAGCCGCCGGCATCGGCCTCCAACGGCGCACTGGGCGGCGCACAGTAGGAGGCGGCCGGCACCAAGAGGCTGCTGTCGTAGGCGAACAGATCGTTGATGAAGGAGGCGGCTCCGCTCGATGTGGCTGCGCTGCTTGTGTCCAGCTGCAGCTGGAAGCACATGTCGCCGCCGTCGCCGCCGGCATCGTAGTCGAGATGCCGCTTCTTCCAGGGATTCGCTGCGAGCTGCTCGTACGGCTCCAGCGGCTGCTGCTCCAGCTGCGTCTCGTATTTCCGTTTCAGGAAGTTGAATTCGCAGTTGTTGTTGTTGTTGTTGCAGTTGTTGTTGCAGTTGTTGTTGTTGTTGTTGTTGCTGTTGTTGCTGGCACTGGGATGCGACTGAGCCGCGCTGCTGTTCGGCCCATTGACGGGCATATTGACAATCATATTTGCTCAGAAAAAAAAACCTCCGAATTGGTTTTCGCCTTGATTTTCACGTCACACACACAGAACAAACAAAAAAAAGAAGAGCTCAAGAGCAGGAGCAGGCGCCGCAGTAGCAGGAGAAGGAGCAGCAACTAGATGGAAAAACTCCGCGCTGGATTCCGTCTCGCGCTGCGACTGGCCACGGAATGCGGCTGGGCGATTGCGTTGGCGATTGTCGGAACCTTTTCTTTTTTTTTTTTTGTTTTTTCTGGCCAGGAGCAACGAGCTGCCAGCAGAGCCTCTGCGATACTGCCAGCAGTAGCCGTGCCAGCAGTAGCCGTGCCAGCAGCAGCCGTGCCAGCAGCAGCAGCAGCGCGGCCTCAGCCTGCGCCTGCTCAGGGCCGCGCCTCTCATTACCCTTGCGCAGTCAGTCAAGCGAGGCAGCTATCGATGACCCCCGACCCAAGCCGCGGCTTGGGCCCACGACCTTTTAACGTTGCTCAAACGGCGCGCGCGCTCTTTACTTTACCCTGTACGCCACAGTTCAATGGGGTTTATTCGTCCGTCCATCCGTTCGTCCGTCTGTTCGTCCGTCCTTCCGTTCGTCCGTTCGTTCGTCCGTCCGTCCGTCAGTTCGTCCGTCCGTCTGTTCGACTGCCCGTTCACTTTGTGTGTAACATTTCGTTGACCATGCCCAGGCAATTCCGTAAACTGTTACAGTTTTAGAGCAACTGTTTGCATTTCTTACAGTTTCAGAACAGCTGCTCGAAAGCATAGCAAGTAGACTACAGTTGACCTCCTGTTAAGATCGAAGCAAATGTCCGTGTTTTTCTTGAGACACAGTTGCAAAGGCACCTCGTTACGGTTACAGTTTGAAAGCCGCTGCGCGCACAGTTTTGGAGCTAGTGTGCTCAAATTAGGCAGGTTTTCTGCTGATATCTTCATGATATTCAAATTCACGTAATAATCGATATTTTCCAAATGTTACAGTTTTAAGGGCACAGCTTTGGTGTTACAGTTTTAGAGCCATTATTCGCACAGAGTTAGAGTCCTTGAATTTAGCAGGCTTTAAACATTTTTTTCCAAAATTGAAAAGGCACCGTCTTAATGCTACAGTTTTACAGCCACTATTCTTCCAGTTTTAAAGTCCGAGGCCTTCATTGGATGGAAAACCACCTTAGATTCAAAATATTAAGATCCTCTCAAAAATGTATACTTGCCAAACTTACAGTTGGAAAGGCACGACCTTAAGACTACAGTTTGAAATTCACTTTTATTGCAGTCGACCTACTAATAGCCTTCACTTAACATCGCGCTTTACATACTTAGATTGTCACTCAGCAATGTTTATTTTCCAATCTTACAGTTGGAAAGGCTGCGCCTAATAAATACAGTTTGAGAGACACTTTTACCTGCTAATTAGCAGGGTAGATTGATAGCCTCCTCACATCGAGCCGCAAAACTGTACTGACTTGGGGGCTTACAGTTTAAGAGCCACTGTTCTCATAATCAAGCAGTCGCTTTTCAACCTGTTTCGAGCTGTTCTCAAGCTGGCGAACAGAGTATCGTGCAGTCGGGCACCAGCAACGATCCGAGCTAAGTTCTCTCTGGTTCTGCTCGGTCGCGTTTTGGCCATAATCGAACATGTGCCCGCGCCTGCTGCCTGTCGTCCCTCAGAGGCCCTATCCCCGACATAGCCCATTGCCAATTCGACGACATGTTGACGGGACGGGGCGGCGGGGCCGGGCGGGGCGGCCATTGAAGCGTCTAATCGCGCCTGCAGAGCGGACACCCTGTCGTAGACAGCCTGTCGAGCTGCCTCTCGCACAGGTGTTGCGCAGGATTGGATTGTCTCATGAGTGCCTCACAATAGCCAAGGGTTACACGGCGACAGAGAGGGAGAGTGGGCGAGGCAGCGAGAAAGAGCGAAGAGGGAGAGGGAGTAAGAGAGAGAGAGAGGAAGGGAGAGAGAGAGGAAGGGAGAGTGAGAGGCAAGCTCGCTGAGAGATCTTGCGTCTGACAATGGAACGTAAATCCAAGTTCCATTAGATTTCCCTTTTCATATACGTATGTCTAAAATAATATAATGTAAAGTAAGTTAAGGTTTGAGCCAAAAAGCTGGTTCAAGTCCAGAAGAAGTGCAGATGTTAAACTGTAATCTAAGATCTTGCGACTGACAATGGAGCGCAAATCCAAATTCCATTAGATTTCCCTTTTTCATGTATGTCTATAATAATATTATGTAAAGTAAGTTAAGGTTTGAGCCAAGAAGCTGGCTCAAATCCAGAAAAAGTGTATATTCAAAAGTGTAATGATGTATGTACATAAAAAAGCTTGATTAATTCGTTTTAAGACTTGAAAGAAATACACTTAAAGTTCTTATATGAAGTAGGATCATATTTTCCAACCCATGCATCCATATATGTAAACTATGCGGGAATTCGAAATATGACAGAAGAAATCTCTATAAATGTACTCAACAGTCTTTCACTTGATTTTTTCCAACTTTATACATAGAGTGTGAAACATTTTTCTTTTGTACTTGTTGTCATGCAACCTTTTGTTTGTTTCGATACTTCCTGAACAGAAGAATGCGCCTCGAAAAATTAATTTGTTGATGCAAATTTATATACTCCACCCATTATGTATCATTATTCAACATGATTGATGCACTCTGAGAAAAAAAACTCAAATATTGTGTACTCAAATCGAGTGAAAACGTTGGCAAAAAGCGGCTCAAATTTGTTTGTAGGTCGAAATTCTGATTCCAGGAAAGTTCCCAACAAAAAATACTTGCATAGGATTCGCAATTTAAGGAATATTTTATATGTGTTTAAGACGCTTGGCGCTTATCACAAGTCTCGAAGTATTTTTTGTGCATATATGTATATATAAAGAACAGATCTAAGCATCTCCGACCCCATAAGCTGTATACTTATATTCCTGATCGATCTCGGAAACTACACAAGCTAGACTCTCAAAATTTGAAATATATGTTCTCATATGTAACTAACAGAACAAGTTAACTGTGTGCTTTCACTATCTCCTGCCCTTCTCATACTATCGATAAATATCGATTTTGAGACATAGATTTTTGCGCATATCTCGAGAACTATTAGCGCGATATGCATCAGACATGGAATGTAGCTTCTCGGGGTATACACAAATTAAAAATAGTTCACTTTTTGGGTACATCCGCAGTTCCCTATTTTATAAGGAAAAAACGTAGTCTTGGGGATAGAGCCTTGCACTGTGGTATATGCAAAGTTTCATATAGATCGGACTATAAGCACCGAAGTTAGTCAAGAATGCATATTCCATGTATGAGGGCCAAAGGAAGAAGAAGCACAGTTGCTGTACAAGGAAGCTAGAAGCTAGCTAAGCGCTTTGGGCAGGGTATATTCCAGTCGGGCACTCGGCTCTAGAACATTTTTGTTTATTGTTTTTATCTACTTTTAAAGTATAACATATATCAAATTTGAAGCTGAAAACTTTCTGAATTCCTTTCCGATCAAACTGGAACTTAGATTCTCGTTTTTCGCCGAGTGTATTTTACGGCATAAATCCATTTAATCGCAAATGAATCCGAGTGGTTTTTAGTGTTGTTTACTATCGAAAATGCTGACGTTCAGCTCGGGAAACCTGTTTGAGTTGAGGCTTTGGAATGGATGAATGACTCATGAATGTATTCGACGAGCTTTGAGTGGAAAAGAAAAGCACTCAACACAATTCACGACAGAAGCCGCTGAATTGGGACTCCCGGACTGAATTCGCAAAACATTAAGATAAATTAAAAGAAGATAAAACGCCAAGCGGAAGATCAAATACTCTGCAAGATATTGGCCATAAAAGGGGCTATAAATGCTTAGCCATAAGATTGTTTTCAGGGCAAACATTTGTTTTAGTATATATATATATATATATATATCTGATATTTATATAGTCTGATTTTAAGAGGGAAACAGAAAAGTTGTCCATTGAAAATTGATAATCAAGTGCGCTGAACTTGACTAGATATGGCTCATAGGTAAAGAGACTAGAAAGCTCAATTTTTAAATAAAAAAATATACAAAATATAAAAAAAAACGAGTTTCCTAGTCGGAATGCTCGACTAGCAGATACTCTAGCTCAACTTCCATTTTGTTCTTTCACGCACAAATTGTTATTTATTTATTTTTCTTTCCATCAAACTATCTTCATGACATTCATCCAAGTTCCAATAGGTTTTCATCTTCATATTTATTGAAAATAAAATGTAAAGGTTTTAGGGGTGAGGGAAAGCGGGAGGTATCCATAAAGTGAAATGTTGTCAATCGGTAGACCATAAACTCGTTTTGGGTATATGTGCATATAGAAAGTAACAGTTGGAAAGGCTCCGCTTTAAGGCTACAGTTTTACAGCCACTATTCTTCCAGCTTTAAAGTCAGAGTCCTTCAATGGCTCGAAAATCTCCATCTTAGATAAGCCGAAAATATATAGAAACGCGCAAAAATGAACATTTTTGCCAAAGTTACAGTTGGAAAAGCACGGCCTTAAGACTACAGTTTGAGAAGCACTTTTCTTGCAGTCGACCTACTAAAAGCCTTCACTTAACATCGCGCTTTACATGCTTAGATTGTCTCGCAACAATGTTTATTTTCAATCTTACAGTTGGAAAGGCAGCGTCCAAATACAGTTTGAGAGCCATTATTCTTACAGTTTGAGAGCAAGAGCAAGCAGTCGCCTTTCAACCTATTTCGAGCGATTCAATTCAAAGGTCTCTGCATATTGGGTCATCTATTCTGTAGCACCCGCTGGCAGAGTATGAGATGAATTAGAGATTAAAACTTGTTTCTGTGCGCTGAACCACCCTGCCCCCCGCCCACCCGCTCCCTCCGCCGTCGGCAATTGCGTCAGTTGGGGCGAGGCGTGTGCATGCGATAAGAAGGCGCTGCGTCCGATCCGGCGGGCAGTACCCAAACGTAGCCGGAGCCGAGCAGAACGCAGAAGATGTCCCGTTTTATGCTCTTGCTCGTTCTCTGCTTGATGTTGGCGACGGCGGCGCCGGCGGCGGGGGCTAAGAAGGGGCGCAAGAAGGGCGCCGAGTGCCCGCAGATGAAGCTGAAACGGCAGTGGGGCGGCAAGCCGGCGCGCGGCATCAACTACCAGGTGCGGCCCGTGCGCTTTGTGGTCATCCATCACACGGTGACAAGCGCCTGTTCCGGCTTTGTGCAGTGCGCCGAGCTGCTGCAGGGCATGCAGAGCTATCACCAGTCGCAGCTGGACTACCACGACATTGGCTACAAGTGAGTTCCCGATCAGGTTTCGCCTTTCCCGTCCCGCTCAATCCCGTGCTCAGCTTTCTTATAGGCAACGATGGCATCGTCTATGAGGGCACCGGCTGGGGCATCGCCGGCGCACACACCTACGGCTACAATGCGAACGGCACGGGCATCGCCTTCATTGGCAACTACGTGGGTGAGTCTCTGCCTCCGTCTCCCTGTCCCTCTCCCTCTCCGTCTCCGACTACTTTCCTACTTTCATGGCCTCCTCCCTTGCAGACAAGCTGCCCGCGCAGGCGGCGTTGGATGCGTGCAAGAAGCTGCTGGCCTGCGGCGTGGAGCTGGGCGAGCTGAGCGAGGATTACGGACTGATTGGCGGCTCCCAGGTGATAAGCACCCAGAGTCCGGGCCTGACGCTCTACAATGAGATACAGGAGTGGCCGCATTGGCTGCCCAATCCCTGAGCCGAATGCCCTGTTGGATCTAGGATTAGGATTTGCATTTAAATATATTTTTTTATCGTGAATTTAAACCGTTTTCTATTTACGTTCAAAGATTTATCGGGCTTACGATCATATTGTATGCTGCACATTTTCAACGCAGCTACACAGCGCCATTTGGCAATGTCAGAACGCAGTGGCGCCCTCTACACACGGCCAGTTGAGTTTTGTTTTTTTTTGTGATTACGATCATATTTTACGCTTCACATTTTCGACGCAACAGCTTAGCGCCATTTGGCGTTAGCGGAGCCCCAACGATGACTGTGGCGCCCTCTACACACAGCTCAGTTACAATTTTTGTTTTTCTGGTTACGTTCACATTTTTCGCTTTCCACTTTCGACGCAACTGCACAGCGCCATTTAGCCACAAACTGCGTTATCAGTGCGCTCTAACTGTGGCGCCCTCTACTGCCTGCTCAGCTGAACGGTCTTTAGCTTTACAACAATAAAATTCTTTTCAACTCTTCTTACTTATTTGAATATTTGCATTGCTATATGAGTAACTTTTAATATTTATAACTGAATTATATTGTTATTTCAATGTAATTTTCAAACTTCAAGCGCACTATATAGGGAAGAACTGTGCCGCCCTCTACCCACTCGCTGTTCAGTTGAAAGTTCTGCAGCTAAACAAAAACTGTGTCGCCCTCTAGCGCAAGCACCCAGGCAGCTCAGGTTTTCGAACTCAACGCAGCGCATTCAAATAAATAATCGATAGATTTGTTAGGCAAATATAGTTTAGTGTATATATTATAAATTGCATCTATCAAATGCTATTTATGCTTCAATTGTTTATTGTAGTTGTAGTTTATTTGGACGTCAGCTAATGCAGCTCGCAGCGCAAATCGATACTTGTGCAGTATTTTTGGCGATGCGATAGTTTTTAGTATTTAGCTATCGCCCAGAGAGCGCAACATGTGTGTGGCGCTCTCAGTGCGCCGAGTTGCCACCTATTGACAGCTTGCAAAACAGTTGTTGTATCGCATTTGAAACGAGCGGAGGTGACGCGCGTTCAGCGGCCGGCGCTTGCTAAGACTTTGTTTTTGTTGTTTCGATACTCGCGCCGTTTGTTTATCGCGTTCTTTTTGATTGTGTTTGTGAATTTGTTTATTTCCTACTGTGCTTCTGTGCGAATTCGAGAGGGCAGAAGCGAACGCAACTATTGCAATGCACTAAAATACAGTTAAAGCGCCAAAACGTAATAAAAAACAAGAAGAAGCAGAAGCAGAAGAAGAAGAAGCAGAGCACAGCAAACAAAAATTTGTTTATATTTATTTTTTTGATGTTCAAGTGAAAGCGTGTGAAAAATAATTCAACTTCAACGTTCGCCAAGCTGCGAGGCCAAAGTCAAAGCCAAAACCAAAATCTTGGCCAAATATCTGCAATACACAAATTGGCTCTATTCCGCTCCCTCTCCCTCCCCCTCTCTCTCTCACACTCTGTATCTGTCTCTGTCTCGCTCGTGTGGAAGAGTAACTGTTTAGCCCCCGTCCACGCATCCTGCGGCCAACCAAAACTTCCGGCCAACAAATGCAACCGCAACTGTTGCGCCTGTCGAGGACTGTAACAAACCCAGCTGCGATTCCATCAGTTCACAAAGGTAAGTTACAGGGTATTTCTAAGCCAATGAAGTGCAAAGATCTGGCCAAATGTATGCGGCAATAAGATCGTGCTTCTCTTGGCAATTGGAGTATTATCTATCATAGTTAAAGCAAGCATTACCCAGCTTTGCCCGTGCGAATTATTTTCTATTGCTCTTTGATCGATTTTGCTGGTCGATTTTTCAAGTAAATCTTAAAAAATGCTAATATATTGATCGTTTGTCCATATAGGGAAAGACCAAAATTCAGTCAGAAACTTGGATTTTCTTTAAACCTAACTCCAATGACAGAACTTTAGCGCAGATTATAAATTGCTTGAATGTGATATCATCTCAGCATGAATTTTCATCATTTTTCACGAATTTTTTTGCTACTTGTCAGATTTGTTTACCCATAAATTTCCCTTGGCATAGACTTGCAGCTTCCTAGCTCTTCCGCCTTGGTCTGTGCGCTGCTCATCAATCAGTCAGTCGATCAGTCGGTCAATCAGACCAGCTGGATTTTTGGTGTGCATACTTACAAGCATGTCATCTATTTCTTTATCACCCCCGGTGTTAACTTACATCACATAAGGTTCCTAGCTCTTCCGCCTTGGTCTGTGCGCTGCTCATCAATCAATCAGTCAGTCAGTCGGTCAATCAGACAAGCTTGATATTTGGTATGCATGCTCACAAGCATGCCCTCTATTTAACAATTTCCCCTGGTGTTAACTTACATTACGTAAGGTCCCTAGCTCTTCCGCCTTGCTCATCAATCAGTCAGTCAGTCGGTCAATCAGCTTGAGTTTTGGTATGCATGCTCATAGATCGACATCATATACTTCTTATCCAAATACAGTTATTGATATAGAGTTCTTGCCGCATTTCAAGCGAGCTCTGAGCCCCGTTCGCACATACATCACATACATCACATACATCACATTTAGCACATTCAGCACATTTAGCACATGCAACACTGATGTGATTCGATTTCATGGCATTTTCTTTGCCGCTTTTTGTAATGATTTTGCGGCCATTTTTGAGTATTTTGTTCTGTTTTTTTTTTTGTCTTCTCCTTTTTTAAACATTTTTTTTATGTTTTTGGCAAACTGTTGTAATGATGTTTGTTATGTTGTTGTTGTTGTTGTTGTTGTTTGTTGTTGCTGCTGTTTTTGTTGTTGTTGTTTGTTGTTGTTGCTGCGGCTTCATCGAGCGTCTTCTTTGGGGTTTCGGGGTCATCAACTCTTTTAACGTTGGCTGCCAAAAAGCCAAAAAGCCAAAAAAGTTGCGTGCCAATCTCGCTTTGTTGTTGCTTCTGTTGTTGCTTCTGTTGTTGTTGTTGTGCCATGTACGCTATGCATTGCGTAAAAAATAAAATGTTCAAAAAAAAATAACAAAATAACAAACATATATCTGACATATCTGCAAATACGATTTGTACGTGCATATTCGCTTGCCACATTTCTCAGCCAGCTCCAAGTACGAAAAAGTTTCATTAACAAACTCAAGTTGTTGCAGTTGTTGTTGTTGTTGTTGTTGTTGTTTTTGGTTCTTGTTTTTTATACCCTATACGAAATGGCATGGCCAGAAGAGGGCATACTCGCTGGAAAAGCCACCGCTCAGCGACTAGATTTCTGGTACTTACAAGAGTTTAAATGTCATCTTTATTAACTGAAAATTGCATAAACAAGTTAAGAGTTTATTGAAGCTGGCCCCACACTATAAGAAATGCGTTCCCTGTGAACTTCGGCGTCTACAGTCCGATCTTTTAGAAGATTTCTGGGCTGAAACATGGCATGCTAAAGTGCGCATATACCAGAGCACAAGGCTCTAGCCTTAAGACTAAGTTCTTTCCTGTTTAGGGCTAGGTATCCAAAAAGTGAACTATTTTCCATTTGTATATGCTCTGCGAGAGGCCACATTCCAAGTCTGATGCATATCGCGCTTATAGTTCTCGAGATATGCACAAATAACGAGCACAGGGTATCGCCCAGTCGCGCATGCCCGTTGCAGCCACAGTATTTTGATGGAATGCGTCTGGTGCGTGGACTTGATTTTATGGCTTCAGCTACTCGATTAGATGCGTTCGCTCCATTCGAATTTCGCCGCATTTGCATAATCGAGCCACAGGCCAGACAGCGTCCCATAACCTCAATTCGAGACGCAGCCAGGCCCACAGGCCTAGCCCCAGCCTCTGCCTCAGCCCCAGCCCCAGCCCCTACCTCCGACCCAGCTCGAGTCCCGACTGCAACTTCAGGTCCCGCAGTAAATTGCATTGCGTGTAATTTGTTGTCCCCAATTGCGTAAAATTTACGCAGCTGCTGTCGCTGCATCGATTTTCACCTGCCACACAGAGCCCCCTCCACCCGCCCCGCTCCCCTGTCCACCCATCTAGCTGGTTAATCGATGAGTGCGAAATTGCCGTTAAATATTGGCGCAGCAAAGTTTCTTAATTACCCAAAGCTCGCTCGCACACAGTGCAAAATCTTTTGCATTTCTCATATGCATATCCATGCAGAGACGTGCCCGATTCCCACATATTTCTAATCAGTATCGATATCTAATAGCATCGATGTTTTCGTTTGTTATCGATGTTTTCATTAACAAGAAACAAATTTTGCTTTTCGCTTTTCTCTAAAAAATATGTAACATTTCCAGCACAATTCATGTGAGAGCAGGCTAAGATTGAAATTCATTTAGGTTTTTGCGAACCAAGTACATCGATATAATCGATAGGCCCATCGATTATTTTCTCCCAGCTCTACTGATCAGTCCATCCCTAACATGTCTGTCTGATTGCACTTCAATAGCTTGAGATTACATTTTAAAAACATACTCCCGCATGACGAATGATATATCTTTCCATTTGGAAAATATCGATAAATATCGATATATATCGATTTCGAGACTTGGTTTTTTGGCCATAACTCAAAGACTATTCGAGCTGCATGCCTGAAATTTGGCGTGTACGCTCTCATATAGAGCATATTTTTCTTTTCAGCTACCTCCTCCGATTACCCCGAATTTCGAATGAAAACAAAACTCAGTTTCAAAGCTAAAGTCGTGCTTATCTCGAGAACTATTCGAGCTAAGCCCAGAAAACTTCAAAAAGATCGGACTGTAGACGCCGAAGTTAACAGGGATACGGGATCAGCGTATCTCTAGAGTAGCCATAGCTGTTGGGCTTACTTGTACTGCGTCAGAAGAGGAACTCATCAAACTGATTTAGATCCATGCAAGATTTCAATGAAAGTGCTTTATATAAAGACCCGAATGCTAATCAAGTTCAAGCCATATTTTTTGGTTGGAAACGAAGTAAAAGGAATAGAAATTTCGAAGTTGAACTAACGACTAGAGTTCCTGGATCCTGCGACCATTTTGTCCAGCTGCTCCTCGCGCTCCTGCCGGCTGAGTATGTGGAATAGGCGATGCGACTTGGTGACCAGGGCCATCTCGAAGTCGTTGGACTTCAGCTGGGCGCCCAGCAGCGTGGCCAGACAGTTGATGGCCAGCTGCACGGTCTTCTCGTCGCTGAGATTCTTCTTGTACTTTCTGTCCAAATAGGCGAGGGCATCGAGCATCTGGGCGCCCACCGCGGTGGCCCGGTAGCCGCAACAGTAGCCGGCCGGATCGGTCTTGTAGACGCAGGGCCCGAGATCGTCGTCGTAGGCGATTGTCACCATGCTGCAGCCGAGGGGACGCATCTCGGCATTCTGCGTGTACACCTGACTGATGTCGCCCATGCGGCCGCAGAGCACATCGACGGGCATGCTGTAGCCGTATCTGAATTGGAAGCTGCCCGCCTCGTAGACGGCCTTCTGCACCTGGGCCCGGGCGTCGGCTATGCGTCCGATCATGCCGCAGCCGATCTGCTTGTTAATGGAAAACAAACGGGTCACAGTCTCTGGCACAATGAGCTTATCCAGCGGCTTCTGCTGTACGATCAGCACGGCACAGTTGGCGCCCCGTATGGCGATCAGCGTCAGTTTGTCCAGCGCGAGTGCCCGGAATGCATATTCCACCTGAAAGAGGCGTCCTTCTGGCGAAAAGACGGTTATGTGTCTGTCAAAGCCTGCGGCGCTGCCTCGCGCCATCCTGTTTTCTATACTTATTCAAATATATATTCGGCATTTGTCAAATCTACAACTTGGGCGCAGACTGCTTTTCGATAAACTCGATTTATTCGGGTGCTTAGCTCTGACACTCCAGTAAGAGTGTGGAAGAAGAGAGGAGAAGAGAGGAGAAGAGAGGAGAAGAGAGGACAAGGAATGGATTTCTAAATGCTCAAAGAAGTTCAGAAATCTAAGGCACTAGGGAGACATCTCCGAACCCATTAAGTATACATATTCCGGAACAGCATCAATAGCCAAGTCTGTCCAGATGTATAAAAGCAAGGATCTTAGAATCTATAAGAGCTAGAGACTTGAAATTTGGAACGTAGGACCTCCTTTTGCTCGCGCAACATGAGCTTGTTTCCGATAAACGATAACATGCCACGTTTGCAAGCAATCGATAAAAATCGTTGTCGAAAAACTCTTTTTTGAGCAAATCTCGTTGCTTTTAATAGCTGGCGTAATCAAATTTGATTTGTAGATCGAACTAACAAGCGAGAGGTCGCTGGTGCGAATCCAGAAGCAGTTTTCAATTTTAATGACTATTTATTTATTTTTTCGCTAAGTTAATCAATTTTGAAAAAGTTCAGGTAATGCCTTCTACTTGGGAGACTTTTACTCTTGACTTTTACGTAATGTAGCTTAGAATCACACTCGCAAAAGTTTTGCTCTTTTATCAAAAACCTAACACATTCAAATTTTTGCAAGTTTTCTTTATTTTTAGTCCCTGAATATATCTTCATATATGTATCGTATTCCAGCTGAAGCTTAAGTTGATCGAAACTTTTCGACGATTGTTTGAGCATAAAACCTCAATTGTTGCCGCAAATTGTCATTGTTATCATCTTATTATCATTAGACATTAGCTCTGGGGCGCTATTAACTAGCTGCTGTCTATTTAAGTGCTGTCATTGTTGTAGTTGTCGTTGTTTTCGTTGTTGTTGTTGTTGTTGTTGTTGTCGTTGTTGCTGGCTGCTGAACTGGAGCAATCTTAAAGAGAGTTGCGGAGTTCGCGGAGAACGCACAGAGTATGTTAATTCAGCGATTGTTCAACGCAAATTGCGTGAGACTCATTCAAAGACGTTGACCTATTATACAGGGAGCATTCAGAGAGAGAGAGAGAGAGAGAGAGAGAGAGAGAGAGGGGGAGATGAAGACGGGAGAGTGAGAGACAGAGGTGGTGAGAGAGGTTGGGCAAGAGAGAGAGAGAGAGAGAGATATACAGATATATAAAGAGAGAGAATAGGTAAAAAGATTTATTTTTATTGAGGGAGCGAGAGAGATGTAGAGAGGGGGAGCAAGAGAGGGGGAGGAGATATATATGTATGTGTAAAGAGAGAGAGAGAGAGAGAGAGAGAGAGAGCGAGAGAGAAAAAGAGAGAGACAAAGAAGGAGAAAGGGATATACATATATAGAGGTAGAGAGAGATATGTAAAGAGAGAGAGAGAGAGAGGCGGAGGCATAGAGAGATAGAGAAAGAGTTGGGAGACTTATATATGTATATGTAGTTATGGAGAGAGAGAGAGAGAGAGAGAGAGAGAGAAAGGGTTGGTAGCTTTACATATATATTTTTGCATAGAGAGAGAGAGAGAGAGAGAGAGAGAGAGGGGGTGATATGGTATAGATATATATATATAAATAGAGAGAGAAATGTGGATGCATAGGGAAGAAGAGAGAGGTCGGAGCAGAGAGAAAGAGAGAGAAAGAGATAGAGAGAGAAGGAGGAGGATGCATGGAGAAAGAGATGGAGGCAGACAGCGTTAGATAGGTAAAAAGTTAGAAATATTTAAACACTTTACGCAATTCGACGCAGAATATGGCAAAGGATATACTCCTATATATGGAACTCCTATTAGCCCATAGAAAAGTTGGAAATAATTTAAAAATATTTAACAGCAAACGATTGGGAATCGTAAATATCATGAATTACAAAGAAAACATCGTATAAACTCAAGAATATATTCTAATAGGAAATATGAATTTATCCAATTAATTGCGTGCCCAGCATTCGTTAGTTTGTTGTGCTTTCCCCTCCCCCTCCCTCGCCCTCTCCCTCTCCCTCGCCCTCTCCCTCGCCCTTTCTCGCTGTCTCCGAGAGTTGCCCTTAGCGAGCGAGTACTGTATTTCAGAGTCAAGAGCTCATGACTAGCTCGCTGCGATTAGCCGCAGTTGCAGTTCGCTTTTGGGGTTGGAGCATATCGACTGCAAAGGGATCATTCCAATCCACACCAAATCCTATTGAACTGCTCCACAAATGGACTGTAAATCACGATAAGCAGCAACAAGAGGGGGAAGGGGGGAGGGGTGGGTAGGCGGCCCATCAAGTGCATAAATATCTGCAGCAGCAACAGTTGCGGCAACAATTAAGGCTGCAACAGCAACAACAATGTATTTACAACCACCCCCACCCCTACCCTCCCCTGGTCTCAGGCCATTCTCCTCTCATGTACAGCTCCCCTCCCCCCTTTGTTGTTCTGCTTTGTTTTCAAAGAAATTACAAACAAAAAGAGAAAAAAATGTGTAACAAAATTGAGCTCCAGCAACAATTTTAGTTGTTGTTGTTGTTGGTGTTGTTGTTGTTGTTGTTGTTGGCTTTATAATGCCAGCAAGAAATCTGATAGATCGAAAGGCACGTGCTGCTTGGCTAGCAAACAACAATTTCCATACTCTAACCGAAGCTGGGCATAAGAACTTGGACGGAAAGTCTAGGGGAAATCGTTTTCTTATAGAGATGAAAGCTTTGGGCATAGTTTGAGATGTTTATATTACGAAAATACCTTGAATTTCAGAGTGAAGAGAGTTTAACTACATTAATCTATAGTCCGTAGACCCCATAAGAAAGTTCATAATCGATCAACTAAAGTGGAACTTTACAGAACTGAGAAAGCGGCCCTAGGGAGATATTTAATGTATGAATCCAAAGAACTGGAAGAGCGAGAGAATAAAATATCAATAACAAATAAAAAAAAACAATTAAATAAAACTGTTTACAACTATTAAAGTAAGGTTTTAGGAATGTAAATATAGAAGTCATATCTTTTCTAAATATCAAATAAATATATATGGAATTAAGATTGCTGCAAAGCTTACAAAAAGGCGAAGCATCTAGATACCTCACAGTACTACGTTATGTTCGCCTTTTCCTACACTGGCAATATCCCAGCACTATAAATAATACTTGTAACTCTTCTCTCGTCTCATGCGCTTGCCAGAGATCAGAAGGTATTGATCGAGCTCAAGTTCCTTTAACACTTGTAGAGTATATTCATTTCGGCTTGTCGCCGCGCACATTTCCAGTCTTTATAGTTTTGGCATCTTAAAACGGCCGGTTCCAGCGGCCAGTGTAAACAATAAACAGATCTTTGAATATGCTGCATATGCGGCGGGCATGCACACACACACACACACAAACACACAAGTATATACATATATGGATGTATGTATGCATATATACGGTATGGATGGGCGTATCATGCTGATATGGCCGCCTCGGTTCAGGTCAGTGGTGGCTTCTGGCTAAAAACAACAAGAGCACGGCCCATATTCAATGTGAGAAGGAGGCGGAGGAGGCGATCTACAACTGCCGATCGCTGCTTGAGGAAGAGCAAGAGGCCGAGTAATGTGTGTGTGTGCGTGTGTGCGTGTTTGTGTGTGCGTGTGTGTCTGAGTTCTTGGCGTTTACCAATTGCAGCGATTCCAATTGGATTTGGCATTTTCTCACACACAACGCTCGGGCTTTATTCGCTGCGATTTGTATTGTGTAAATTGGCGAACGAAATTAACATGGCTCGTTGGTCTAGGGGTATGATTCTCGCTTCGGGTGCGAGAGGTCCCGGGTTCAACTCCCGGACGAGCCCAGCTCTCGCTGTTTTTTCTCTTCTTTTTTCATATTTTTATTGTTCCCTCTCTCGCGTTTTGTTTCGAAATATTATAATAATAGAGATTGCCATCGGGGTGTCATTCAAGCTGCGGCTCGTTTAGCATTCATCTTTGAGCCCCTCTCTATTGAACACCCTGCGTTGGCGTGGGCGCGGGGAGGGCGGGGGTTGCGGGTTTTCTATCAACCATTTGTCATTTGGCCACGGCGCGGCACTTTGGTGGGCGTCAAAGTTGCCCCCCCTCCCTCCCTTCCCCTCTCTCCAAGAGCTTGGCGTGAATGAACTGTAACTGATGAAGAAGAAGCAGACAATGATGATGATGATGAGGATCATGAAGTTTCAAGTAATTACATGTTTGATGCTGATCTTCGGAGTTGCGTGTCGTTGTTTTTTTTTTGTTTTTTTTTTTGCTTCTTCTCGTGTTCGGTCAGCACTTGGGGCGACCAAATTTCAACAACATCTCAACTAAGACACAGATTTGGGCTGTGCTCCAACTGGATTTGGATGTGCTTGTGGTTGTGGTTGTGGTTGTGGTTGCAGGAGCAGCCAGTTTTTTGCCTTAAAAGCGTTTCTTGTTGGCCTGTTAATCGATTTTAAATTGCAGATTGATTGATTAAGATATGAGTAGGAGCTGCTCCAGTTGCAATCCCTGCTTATCGCCTCTCTCCCTCTCCCTCCCTCTCTCTCTCTCTCTCTCTCTCTCATTGTGTCTGCTGCCCCCGTGGCCACTTGAGCTGCACTCCCACAATTCAGTCAAGTGGCGGCTGCTCTTGAGCGTAAAATTTCTCACAAATCGAAGAACTGTTGCTTCCCAGGCCCAAAGCCAGCAGCTGGACTAATTGAAATTGTGGCAAGCGGAGCGATTAGAATACAATTCGAGCGAGTTGACTCACAAATATCCATCCATACGTGCGCTGTTTGAGAGCAGGAGAGAAACAGTTATCGAGAGCAAGAAAGCGAAATAGTCGTAGTCGTACTCAATTGCATGCATCATTTGCTCGTTCGAGCCACATTTCCAGCAATTTCTGTAAAGTTTTCAGCGCGAATTGACAATCTTTAAAGCTACCCGACGCTAGATGGCGCCTTGACTGGCATTCCATGGCCGTTGCTTACTTTAGCCCCTTTCGTACCCCTCCCCCTGCCCAAAACTAGAGCGTATTATCAACATTGGAAACCACCCGACGCTAGATGGCGCCTTGGCTGGCATTCCTCTATCGTCTGTATTTCTGTTGCCGTTGGCCGTTGCTTATTTTAGCCCCCTTTCCTACCCCTCCTCCCAACCACCCACAAATTGAGCGTATTATCAACATTGAAAGCCACCCGACGCTAGATGGCGCTTTGGCTGGCATTCCTCAATCGTGTGTATTTCAGTTCGGCTTGCGCATATTTCCGATGCCATTGGCCGCTGGCCGCTGCTTGCCCCTCTCCCAACTCCCGCTGTGTAGCTTGCCCCAGTTGCACCTGCAGCTCGAATAATATCCGTTAAATGCCTTTTGGGAGATCTTTTGTCCATTGTTCGCGCTGCACGTTCATTTGCCACGATGCTGCACGCAACTGCGATTGGATTTGCTTGGACTCGGATTTCGTTATGCGGCCGACTCATGCCACCAAATTACGTTGATGATTAACGAATCGCTTCGAACCGGGATCCGTGCATGCCCACAAACATTTATCGTCTATATATATATAGCTATATAAACATGTATAAAGATATGCAGCGCGACGGCTTTCCGAAAACAATTAATGTAGCGGGGCGAAAAAAAAAAAAAAACAAAAAGTAAAAAACTTCAAAAAACATAAATACAAGAAAAAGAAACCCATTAAAAAATGTTAATTTCCATAAAAGACTGGAGTGATACAGCACGTGGCTAAAAGCCGCAAACGAGCCAACAGACAAGACCCAGAATTTGTAGCCAAGTGCGTGTGTGTGTGTGTGTGTGAGTGTGTGTGTGTGTGTGCGTGTGTGTGTGTGTGTGTGCGTGTATAGAATGGAGCGCGGGCAGCGCTCGCCTCAGTTTTGTGGCTTTTAATTTGCTGCCAAAATTATATGAAAAAAAGTGCTCAAAGCTGCGACTAGTTGATACCCTGTAAACAAATAAAATACTGCTCTAGAGTTCGACTAGTTGATACCCTGTACACGGCGCGAAAATTCTTTTCAAATATAAAAAAAGACTGCTCTAGAGTTCGACTAGGTGATACCCTGTACACGGCGGTAAATACATTTCTTTAATTACCTTTGAGACATGTTAAGACACATTTAAGATGACTTTCAAAAGTGCTTATGAAGAAGAAGAGTGATCTAGTCGGTGGTGCCCGACTAGAAGACTAAAGCTCTAAAAATCTGTTAAATTTCGTTTAACTTTTGGGTGAGATCAGCTGAAGACATCCAGAATAGAGATCATTATGATACTTGGGAAATTTTGTCTATATAGGATATTTTCACATGCATTTTGACTAAGAATAATGTTGCCTGCAAAAAGCTAAACCCTATTAAAATCGGTTGAGCTATGATCCAGCTATGACTGTGGGAAATTTTGCCCTATGTCAACATGGGATATTTTAGGGTATCTTTTTTACATGAATTTTGACCAGGAATAATGTTGCCAGATCTTAATGCCAAATTGATTTTCAAAGCTCTACATAAGAACCTAATGAATTTCACCCACAAAAGTGAAAAATTGGCGGAAAACGGTTGTATGAAAGTTTTTTGTTTCGGTCTCAAATCCATTTTCAGAGATCTTTGAGAGAATTTATTTGTGACGTTCTTGGGCGGCAAATGCGGGTCAAAGGCTTCAAGAATCTCGCCAAGATTCTCTTGCAGCTTCGATTCCTTATTCGCTGCACTTAAAAGGGGAAGATTTCAACTTTCCACCGGCGTGTACTAAGTGGAAAGGTAATATCTAAAACAAATTAAACAAAAAAACAAATAGTTTATCTTATGGAGATGGGCATGCCCAACTTAACAACTTTTCAATGGGTATAGGGTATAAAAAATGCCAAAATAAAAAAGCGAAGAAATATGCGTAGTAAATTAACATAAACGCCCACGAGCTGGCGATACGAGACTCGATCGGCTAGTCGAGGTATCGAGGCATCAGATTTCGCTGAGGCTTTCGAGTTATAGTTAAGGCATCTTTTGGCAGCTTTAGTGCGTGCTTGCTGGCTTGTTAGGCTGATTTATAGTCTTGGCCATAATTATCTGGTCTAAGGTGTTGCTAATGGCCAAGATATGCGTCTGCGGCTGCGGCTGCGGCTGGGGCCTGTCCAATGAAGCTCACATTTGACAGCTGCGGCATCTCGACAATTTGCATACCTCAAGCCCAGTCTAATGGAGATGCTGGACAAGGAAGTGGGTAGGGTGAGGGGGAACGGGATGGCTTGCCCAGTTATGACAGCTGCGGTCAGCCACACACGCAGCTTATCATTTTCCATTTGATTGGCGCTGAGTTTTCCAGCTGACAACTGCAATTGCGATCGGCATGGGAAATGCAACTGGGAGCAGGGAAAAGGGAGCTGGCAAAAGGGAACTGGAACCTGGAACGTGGCGCGGCATTTGCTGGCCAAAAGACGCGACTTCGAACTGCAAAACTATAAATTATGCTGTCCGTTTGTCTGGCTGTCTATCTGCCAGTCTCTCTGCCAGTCTCTCTGCCAGTCTGTCTGTCTGTCTGTCACAATCGACTATTGTCTGCCATGTGCCTACCCGCCCCCCGTGCCCCGTGCCCTGCCCTCCAATAACATGCTCAACGCTTTCGCGTTTCATTTTGCCGAACAAAGACGCCCATTTTACTTGATTGTCGTCGCTTGGTGGCCTCTTCAAGGGTATATTTACAGGGTATAGCCTGGCATCAGCGGGAGTATACGCTTCGTCTAAGCTGCAAAAATGCTGCTAATTAGATTTGAGCTGAGAAACAAATGCAGACAAGCGAGCTAAGCTTAACCATGTGAGGATATAGAAGAAGAGTACAGAGCAGAGAATATCTAGAAGGTCAGCCTCAAGTTTCTATTAAGTCGAAGAGATTTTGAAGGTAATCGAAGAGCTTCCGTGAGAGGACGAAATGTGGACATATTTCATTTACACGAACATTCGAATCCGCCAGCTGCCTCTTTAGCTATAATTCCAACATTCGATAGTATTATATAACCTTTTCGTGAAACTATCGCGTGCATGTCTCATCGACTTGATAAAATATCGATAATCGATCAACTGGAGCTAAGCCGTGAACAGGAACTGGAACTGGATTAGCTCTCGGTTCCTGGAGTTAGTCGTGAGAATTTGAAATATATTAAGACCTTTTTTGTAATAAATTGGATATGCAAAGAAAGGCGCCAATCAAAAAACTGAACAACTCTAGTTCTCGCTAGAACAGATCCTTGCGGCTACAGGGTATTTCCCAAGTCGACCATTGGCTATGCAGTCAGCTGTCCTCCTGCTCTTCCTCTTGCTCTGTTGTGCTCGCAATTAAGCGGCACAGCTGCTGCTGACATCGTCGCCGCGACGCATGCGCGCGTCCAATCAATCAGCCAGACCACAGACCGAAGCTGCAGTTGGAGCTGCAGCTGGAGTCCATGTTGGGCACGAGGATCAGCGGCGACTGTGGACACTCGGGCTGCTGTTGTCGCATTAGACGCGCCAGCGCGAGTGTCAAATTGATTTGCCCACCTTCAGGAATGCGCCTCTGCACAGTTGTTGTTGTTGCTGCTATACCCATTGCGAATTGCTAAACGGGGTATATTGCTTTTGTGCAGATGTCTGAGTACAGCATCTTCGACCCCCGTAAAGTGTGCATAGAACGAACAGGCTGCATGTCTCTGCAAAGGAGTTGATCTCGGCAACTTCTAAAGCTACAGCCTTGACTTAACAATTTCTTATTTATATTTTTGATAGCACCTTCCACTGTCCGTCCGTCTGTCCGTCCATCCGGCTGTCCGTATGGATGAACCCAAGGATCTCAGAACCTATAAGAGCTTTAGGTCCTCCTAGTGCCTGCGCAGCTGGAGTTTGTTTCCCCGTTTTTTTAAGTAATCGATAAAAATCGATATCGAAATCCTGCTTTTTGAGCAATTTTGCCACCAAACTTGACATGTAGCTTCTAGAATAGTGTATAGAGATGAGGTATCTTTCAAGGAAGTAGATGGCGCAGGGTATCCCCTAGTCGTGCACACCCGACTAGAGCATGTTTAGAATAGGTTTTTTGGGCACAGCTCGAGAACTATGAGAGCTAGTTACACCAAACTTGGTATCTAGGCTCTAGGTTATGTGTATACAGACTTCGAATATTTCATTTCGAATATTCGCCCGACAATTGAAAGGAAAAACCCATTTTTAAAGCTAGACCCCAGCACTTTGGTATGTTAAGCGTAAATTAGAGCAATTTACAATGATTGCTTTTGTGTGTGTGTGTGTGCAGGGTAACTTCTGGTCGGGCATGCCTGACAAGAGCATGCCAAACTGTTGTTGTTGTTGTTGCTGGACTGTTGAGGTCTTCGCTGTCAACTATGACCGCGGCAGCGACAGTTGGGGCCGCGTGGGCGCCTGAGCAGAGCTGCCGCGTGGGCAGCGACAACGGCCGCCCCCAGGTGAATGCAGGCCCGTTAAATTGTCAAATTAGGAAGAGAGTCCGAAGGTACGAAGCACGTGGGCCCGTGTGGCACATTCGATTCAATTGGATGCACGACAACAACGAGAACAGGTGGTCAATTGCAGCGAAGCACAGCAGTTGGCCCAATCTCGAGGCTAGCTCAGGCCAAGCGGCGATGATAAACAAAAGCACACACACACACACACACACACGAATACACTGTGCTACAGAGTAGAGAATTGCATTGATTTCAGGGTCGCCAACGTTGTTGCTGTTGCTGTTGTAGCTGGCAACTCGTTTGCTGGCAGCTCGAGCTGAGCCAGAAATTATGCCAACAGGTGCTCAACATTCTTGGCATACTTACGCCAGAGCTTATGCCATTAACATGCACGCTTCAAAGGAATGTTTACAAGCAAATGCAACAGCAGCAACAACAACAACAACAACAACAGCAACAACAACAACAACAATAACAATAATTATATTATTATTAACATCGAAGTACTGATAATTGATTGTCTGGCCCAATGTCAAACGTTAACGTGAAGATCAAGCGATTTATCAAACGATTTGCCAATGATAAAGCACAAAAAGTAGAGTGTAGAAAACTTTAGTTTTCAATTCGTATTCTTTGCATACCCTTAAAAATGGTTAAAAGGGGCAGAAGGAAGCATCCACAGCCGCGTCGATCTAGCCTTGTCCCTCTGTCCGTCCGTCCCTCTGTCTGTTTGTCCTTCCGTATATGAGAAGGATCTCAGAACCTATGAGAGCTAGGGACTTGAAATTTGTAATATTCGTTCGCCTGGTGCCCGCGCAGTACGAGCTTGTTTCCGATAATCGATAACTTGCCCCGTTAGCAAGCAATCGATAAATATCGTTATCGAAAAACTGTTTTTTGAGCAAATCTCGTAAATTATGAGAGCTGGAGACACCAAACTTGACAAACAGCTTCATGAATAGTATATATATATAAGTATATCAATAGTTTTATAACTATTGCCCATGAGTTCGCGGCTTTTCAGGGGTGATCGGAGCACTTTATAGCTGCCAAAGCAAAGATTAGTTGAGATTTAGTTAACTTAAACATCAGACAACTATAACTTATAGCTACATGGTGGGATTTGGTCTGTTTGTCAAAATAACTTCACCAAAGTCAGCGATTCATAAATCTTCTGGCATATTTGCCTCAGCATTCAGTCAAGTATTTCAATTCGGCGTGTCTACAGATGCAGTACTTCTTGTTAGATTAAAAATTGAAAACTTGTATTAAGGGCTTTTTATTGAACTTGAGTCGCTTCTGGATACTCTCGGTTCGTTTCAATTTAGATTAAGCTACAATATTTGATTATATTATGCGTTGATTCACTTGAATCTCTGCAATCTCTGCATGCACTTGTTTGTATTCATAGCACATGTTGTGCACTCGTTTGAGCTGCAGTCACAACCGAGCACTCATTTGAGTTCTACTCGTACAGAGCTGGGCGCATTATCTTTGGGCTAACCCCGCGCTACGAACTGTTCAGCTTTTGTTTTGCATTATGTCACGTTTTGTTGGCCCAGCTAATGGAAATGCTGGCGCCAGCATCGCAGTTCAACAACAATAACAACAACAACAACTTAATAGCTGGCCAACAATTTGGTCAACAATCCGTGGGCTTTGTGACTTGGTCTTTGTCTTTGTCTTTTGTTTTCCTATGCTCTTGCGGTGGGTATTTCAACTTTGTCACGAATTATGTAACGCATAAAGAACATAAGGCAACAACAAGCTGTGGCTGTGTGGAACTCGAAGAGCATAAGAGCAAGGCTTAAATGTTTGGCATACAAATTATCATCTATCACGTCTATATATATATCTATTTGTTCAGGCTTGGCATCTAGGGTATCTAAGAGCTAGTTGAGGAGTATTCCTTGGATATGTGATAGATGCAAGCAGAAATCCTTGTGAGCAGAACATTTCACAAATATCGCGTGAAGATTATAGAAGTTATTTGGGAGTATATCTTCCCTATAGGGGAAAGCAGAAGTTACAGGCTAGCAAATGGCATTCACAATATGAATGAAATAAATATTGTGCAGGGCATCTGCTAGTCGGCCCTTTTTTTTGTTTATATTTGCGTCGCGCACTGGTCACAGAATGTTCATCTGTCTTATGTAATTGTCGCAAAATTCGTTGCGTGACTTCTGCCCAGTTGTTGACCAGTCAGCAGCAACAACAACAACAACAACAACAACAACAACAACAACGACAACAACAACAACAACGACAACAACAACAACGACAACAACAACAACAACTCAGAGCCAACTGTCAGCTTTAGCTTTCCTGCTCTCAGGAGCCAGAGGCAAGAGATGGAGCCAGAGCCTCTGCTCCATAATACTTTTAGATAGATTCTGTGCCATATTTATGACCATTTTCCTGCATATATTTAACTAGATATTACCCTGATTATTTTCAACACCTTACAGGGCATTCAAAACTATTTAATCTTAATCGTTTTTGGCCGCGCTTTGGCATCAAACGTTGGTCTGCAATCCGATTAACTAGAATTTATTTTTGACTACGAATCGAACCTTAAACCAAATCAGCTGGCTAACGAGAAACAAGGGCACGCCGAAGACTTAATACCCTTGCAGAGGCAATATTTTCATAATGCTTTGCCCGTATCGAAGAGGCACATGGAAAATATTTAAATGCCGATGGCAAGGCTAAGATATCTAGAAAAAGAAAAAGACGTGCATAAAAGAAACCCATCTTCGACCGATCGTTCCTATGGCAGCTATATGCGGAATCGGATTCAGCCGGACAGACGGACTCGGACTCGGGCTGTGGATACCGATCAAGAATATATATACTCTAAGGGATTGGAGATGTCTCCTTCTAGGCGTAGCACATTTCGTGACAGAATTGTAATACCTTCTATACAAAACAGTCGAGTCGCATTCCAGACCAAAGCGAACCCACGGGTAGGCAGCGGGTTCAAACCATGACTCGAACCATTGCCAATGTGTCTTGTATATAAATACATGCATATGGTGTATATTGAATATCATGACACATTGATTGATTTCAGTTTAGGTGCTCGAAGGGGCCAGAGCTGCGGCTTTCTCACGCCTGTTGCAACAACAACAACAACAACAACAACAACGAAAAACAAGTGGACATAGTTTAAGTTGATTGAAAAATAATAAATGAGACGCTTGTAAAAAGAAAGCGACCGCGGCAACAAGTTTGTCCGGCCGCCATTTGCATTGCGTGGACTCGAACCGAGGCCCAATTTTGAGCTTGTGTCCGCAGCTAGCTGCAATTTATGAAGAATTTTAATTTTAATCAAATATATACGAATATATGATTGAGCGTGCTGCGGCTAATGCTAGTTCATATTGGAATCGACAGACGGAGTGCGTTGAATGTTGATTGCGCGACGATCGCCGAGCGACGACGGACTGTTTGTGGCAAGCTTCCAATTGCCTGCCACAAATTGTTGCATTTCACGCAACAGCAATCGAAATGCCTGCCAGCCCAAGTCCCAGCCGCAGTCCCAGTCCCAGTCCCAGTCGCAGTCGCAGTCGCAGTCCCAGCCCAAGTCCCAGCCCAAGTCCAAGTCCCAGTCCCGGTCCCCCTCCCAGTCTTGCCGCATCATACTTCAACTGACAAAGCTCGCTTAATATGCAAACGAAGCGCTTTCCACTGGCGACCAACAGGTGCGTTCACATTGGACTTATGTTAATTTTTCGAGCCGAGCTCGGACTCTCTGTGCCCGCTGGCAGCATGTGGCAATTAGCACGGTTGCGCAGCCATTTAACAATTAGCATAGGCATTAAGCGCACAACTCTTAGCATTTTGGCCAAAAAATACGTTCACAAATTCAAAGAGATTCTTTATAAACGTAAACTACGAACCAGGCAACAACAGCACTAAATCGAAAGTATATACAACAAAAAAAAATACAAAAGAATTGTTGTCGAGCAGATGTCAAAGCTTCGATATACAAGGCCAAGGCAACAACAACATTGAATTCAACTAAATATTGCATTTGTATTGTCTTATAAAATACAAAAGAAAAGCTGTCGAGCATAGGCCAAAGCTTTACCCCACACCCACAGTCGATCTGGAGGACAGGACATGACCAAAAGAGAGCAAATTTTCATCAAAATCCTTTGAGTTATTGTACTTGGCATTTCGTAAGCGGCAGCTGCTAAGCACTGAGCTGGGCTATTCAAAAATTGTCAAAAAAAATGTTATTTGACAATAAGAACAGATTTTGGACGCAGAGTTAATCAACGGGGGCAAACCACGATCAAAGGCTCTTTGCTTTTTGGCATAATATTTGAACAAAAATAAACAAACTCTAAAGGAAAAGTATTCGCTGCTTTTGTGACACTGGCACACACACAAATCTGTGTAAATATCAAATAAGAATATATTTAGCTTTGAATATGCTGGTAATCGATGGAAGGGAAGGGGGGAGGGAGGGGGGGGGGTTAGTTATATAGAAAGCCAAATACTGCCGAAATATGCTAGCCCATGTTCTAGCTCCATGCGAATAACTTTCAAAGTGACGCCTGAAAAAAGTCTCAATGTTGATATTTAGCAGTCCATATATAATACTCAATGCTCAATACTCAATGCTCAATGCTCAATGCTCAATGTAAGCCACATTTGAAGTGGGCTTGCGCTGAGAGCATGACTCGCATCAAGTTCGTTGCCTAAGTCTTTCGTTATATGCAGCTAAACTTGGAGTCGCCGTCGCCGTCGCCGTCGGCGTCGCAGTTGCCAGCGACTCGTTAATGAATGAATTGCGAGCGAATCGACTGAATGCGAATGCATTGCATAATCAGAAGTGGGCAATGTTTCCGTTCGGCTTCTCGCTTAGCCGTTGGCCCACATAGTTTCTGCACGCGCTGAGCATTCCCAAATGCGGGGACTTTCACTCGAAGAACTCGCCGCGGTCCGGTCTGGTTTGTGGCACACAAGATCGCGATGGTACGCGCCACATTGCCCGTGCTTATAAATTTGTTTCTGTTGTGGCTGCGGGAACTCTCAGACGCCGACGCCGAAGTTGCGGCTAATTGCCAGCGACACGGCAGCCGTCACGACTCTGACGTTTGTTTTTTTTTTTTCTGTTTCTGTTTTGTTATTTTGTTTGGCATTCGAGCGATGCGGAGGTGCCGGCGTCCTCACATTAAGTTGTCATATTCTGATTGTGCTGCCCTTTCTCCCCCACCCTACTTGCAGCCATGCCAGCCGCAGCCGCAGCAACAGACTGAAATTGTACGAGACCTAGACGTGGACCCCACTGTCCAATGGCCACGCCCATGTACCGGCAGTCCACGGCTGCCGCCGCCACGGCCGTCCACTATGGGACGCCACCGAAACCGTTTGCTGCCGGCGCCATCCAAAATGGGGCGGAGCGCAATCGCCTGCTGGAGCTGCTGCGGGCGCCCAATAATCTCACCTCGCCCACGCTGGAGCCCTCCTCGAAGGGCCTGCTCAATGGACCCGGCCAGAACAACTGCTTTCTCAACTGTGCCGTTCAGGTGAGTCGTTCAACAAGTTAAAGTCTGGTATATTGTGGAAATAAGTATTTGCATGGTTATAATATTTGCTCAATGACAAACTTAGCTGAAAGGTGAACTTAAAATTGGTTTATGTGGGCCATAATCATGAAACAATATTCACACAACAGCTGAGAATACACTTAAAATATACGCTCGAAACTATAATTTGCGAGCTGAGGAAACAATATGGGTGCACTTATGAATTCTCAACAATTTCACACAGTTTTGTTTGAAATTTGTTATTTTTCGTGTTATTGTTTTTGGTTTTGGGCTGATTTGATGATGGCCTCAAATGGCATTTGGTTTGCCGGGGCAGCCTTCAATTTGGAATCGTGTTAATTCGTAGGCAATCGCTGAGTCACAACAATTGATGTGGGCGAGCCAGGGGCGCCTTATAAAGCGCCCCCATGCCACTTTGGAGCTCTGGGCCAAGTCGAGGCAAGGCCAAGGCAGAGACTGCCTTTTCTCAGAGCCAATTGCCTGACATACAAATATCTATCGCTTGCATGTTCTGGCCTCGTCGGCCAGAAAGGGGGCCACTCTGCCATTTGCATGGGGGAAAGCGAAAGGCTGGCCCAGGGCCAGGGGCAGGGGCTGGGGCAGGGTCTGGGAGGGAAGAGGTAGAGCTAGACTAGAAAAAGTGCCACCCAGTTGCATAAATTTGTCTTGGCTTCCACGACGGGCCCCATAATAAGCATAAATTTGTATATTCATGATTCTAACGATTGTTTCCCCCTCGCTCAACAAAGGCTCGCAAATAATGCAAATGCAATTAATACAACAATTAGTCTCGAGCGACAAGAAATGGGACGTCGCCTCGTTACCCCACGAGAGCTCGAGAACTCTAAAAAGTTAACCAGACTTGGAAAAACTTGGCTCTATTCCTACTTATATTTGATAAGCTGAGAAGAGTACATGATGAAAGTTGCGAAGCTTCGTCTCTCGATCAAAGTTTCTATGTGAATGAAAAAATTCAAATTACAATTATAAAATAAATTTAATATTGATATTGATTGAATAATAATAATAATAATAATAATAATAATAATAATGATGATAGAAATGACAATGACAATGACAATGACAATGACAATGACAATGACAGTGATAATGATAATGATAATGATAATGATAATGATAATGATAATGATAATGATAATGATAATGATAATGATAATGATAATGATAATGATAATGATAATGATAATGATAATGATAATGATAATGATAATGACAATGATAATAATAATGATAATGATAATAATAATAATAATAATAATAATAATAATAATAATAATAATAATAATAATAATAATAATAATAATAATAATAATAATAATAATAGTATTAATAATAATAATAATAATAATAGTAATAATAATACTAATAATATTAATAATAATAATAATAATAGTAATAATAATAATGAAAATAATAAGAAGAGCGGTCACATATTGTTTATCGATATCTTCTTCCATTTGAATAATAGTGATCAAAATGGATTTTGGGACTTGGTTTTTTAGGCATAGCTCAAAAATTGGAACAGCTAAGTTTGAGATTTTCGTTTGTGTATACATACATATCGGATATAATTCCCTGATAGATAGATAGGAGGAGAACAAATAGATAGAGAATTGATTTTGAGACTTGGTTATTTAGGCATTACTCGAAAATAAGAAAAGCTATGTCTAAGATTTTCGTAGGGTATATACAGATTGGATTTATTTTCCTGATTGATAGATATATTGATATATATACATATATATAGATGGGTAGATAGATATAGCTATAGTCACGGATTTCTACATTGCCACATTATTAATCTTAAAGCATTTTTCAGCTGCATTTCAAATGCGAGTCAGTTGGCCAGTTCCATCTAAGGAACAAATTGAAAGTTCTCAATTGATTTCTCAATTCGATGTCCAAAATTTAGAATTGTGGTGCAAAAATCTCGTACTCGATATTTAATCGAGGGCATGACTCATTGTCAGATTGGACATTAAAATTGGTTCAGGGTAAATCACGAAACCATTGCCAAGCGAGTTTTATGCTCTTTTTTTTGCATTGACTACCAATTGACCAATTGATAGATACCTCGTACAAGTTGGACATTTAATTGCCGCGCACGCCTAGTAGCCTGTAAAGGGAGTGGGGGGGACTTATGTTTGGGTTGGGCTTTACTTAGAGCTTAGCTAGCTGTGCGCCTAGCGAGGTGCGGTCCAAGCTAACATAGCCTCATATTTGTTGGTGCTCCTATTCGGCTTTTCTGGGCGTGTCGCAGCAACAACAACAACAACAACAACAACAGACAATGGAAATCAAATTGTGGCCACAAATTGAGGCGAGATTTTAGCTGTTTGTAGCTGGAGTTGTAAATGAAGCTCGCCGCCAAGCCCAAGCCTTCACCTGTCCCCTTCCCCCTTTTGCCGCCCACCTGACTGACAGCTGCCAGTCGCAGCTTCAGATTTGACACACGCATCTTTGTTGTTGTTGTTGTTGTTGTTGTTGTTGTTAGCATTGATTGCTTGTTGACATGACAAAAATCTGGAGCCCCAATTCGAAAGTGTTGAAGATCTCGGCTCGAGTTCGATTCGGCAATAAAAAGAGGCCTGGCCATCCAAGACTGCTCGACTGGGGCATACCCATCCATTTAGTTTCAATAAATTGACTGACTTGGATATACCCTATAAAAGCTAGAAACAATTTGCATTCGGTTTATGTTGCTTGGCGCAGCACTTGAACTGTTCGACTTTAGCTACCCTGTAATTTTATATATCTTAATTATTGACAAAGCTGTCTGTCACATGCACTTAAGCAGCTTGTCGCTAAATTCAAGTCAAGTGCTCGACTAGGCGATACTCTGTAATAAGACACATTTTGCTCTCCAATACTTCGAGCCACAAATTGATCTACAGATACCCTGTATGGCAAATGTTTTGTTGCATACACAAACTAAGGTGAGCTGCTCGACCTGGAGATACCCTGTAGCCAGTTTTATTATGAAAACAATATCTTTTCAATTCTATGCGAATATATTTCTAGCATATGCCTAAAAAGTGGCTAACATCTAGATTATAAGCATATGCAACTAGAGAGTGCACGTGTTGCAAATACCCTGTAAGGCCAATAATTTAATTAAATAAGTTAATTATATCTGTGCTCATTGCATGGCTGTATGGTATCAAAAGCGTTAGCCCAACTATTAGTAACAGTTTTGGGGCTGCCGCTTCCGCTGCAACCGGCAACTGTTGCAAGTGGCAAGCGGCAACCGGCAACGGGCAACGGGCAACGGGCAACTTGGCAACTTGGCAACTGACAAACGCTGAGAACAGTCTGATGATGATTTCACTTGATATGCTTTTAATGTGTTTCTTTTGCCATAGTCGACGCAGACCGGAGGCAGTCGACTGCAACGGCTGCGCGGCCCTTGACGACAAAAAAAAAAGAAGGAAAAATAGCAAAAAACCCAGCCCGGGACTACGAAAACTTCTTGGGCTTGTGGTGTAATAAAGTAGCAACAACAACAACAACAACAACAATAACAACAACAACAATAACAATAACAATAATAACAAAAACAACAACAACAAGTAGAGCCATCATTTTCTTTGGCTTCAATTTCAGCCGAAGACGGTCAACAATCAGTCCAAGACGCTCGCTGCATGATACCAGAGGAGGGCAGGGGCGTGTGGGGCGGGAGGTAGGGGAGTGGAAAGAAAAATGAGTAGAGTGTATTATGCTCAGAGACATCGCACATCATTTCACAGCTCTGGCCCAGCGCTCATGTATCTGTGAATGTATCTGTATCTGTATCTGTATCTGTATCTGTATCTGTATCTGTGACTGCAGCTGTATCTGAGAGTATAGCTGAGCGTGTAGCTGAGCTGGAACTTGGCTTAGATTAGTTCACACGATAAGCCAAACAAACGGCTAGACAGACAGATAGACGGACAGTCGGACAGACAGACAGACAGACGGTTGGACGGACGGACGGGCCTGCTGGCCACTTGTTGCAGAGCGTTTAGTTTGGCTTTCCGCTTGGCTGGCAGCCAACATGAATTTGATATCGTTCGCTGGGGACAGGGCACAAAATATGATCTACTTGATATCATTTGATTGCATTCGTATTCGGATTTCGGCTGGACATTGCCGAATGCCAATTCGACAGGTGACGCGTGCGTGCCCCAAGGCAAACGGCAGCTGCAGCTGCCACTGCCAAATTCAGGCCAACAGGTTGAGACAGGTGCCAAGCTGTCAAAAACTGAGCCGAAATTCGCTGACCGCAAGTGCAAATGCAAAGGCACGCTAAAAAGATGCCCTGTAAACTGAGAACTAGAAGCTGAGCTGCTTTAAATGATATGCTAAGCATATGAAAGCTGAGAAGCAAAGTATAAGTAAGGCAAAAGTTAAGCATGTGAGCATCTGGCAGTGCTTTGAGCTCTTACAGGGTATGCAGCTAGCTGAAAATAGCCTGTTTCAGGCGCGTCTTAACAGACGTCGCTTTCAGCTTAGCTAGACGTGCACTGCGCACTTGTACTCAAACTTTTTGATAGCGTCAAAGTTGTCTGCCGCCCATTTGATCCGTTGCCATGTGACTGCAGGGAGTACAGGGTATAAGCAGGTGAGTGGACTGCGCTGCGTTACGGCTGAGGGAGCTGCCTGGGAATACGTCGTCGTCTTGCGACTCGGCAGCGAGACTGACTCCTTTGGTCTTCCTGTCTTATGGCTGCGACTCGAGCGGAGCTGCTCTTCGGTGGTTGCAATTGGATTCGAGACAGCGACTGCGTCTTGGCCATGCTTAATTTAACAAATGCATGTTTAATCAACACACACACACACACACACACGCGACACACACATGCACTCAGACAATTTATTTAAATTTATGCATATGTAGTTTGTTGTTGTTGTTGTTGTTGCTGCTCAGCGTAGTTGGACGTCATTTATTTGATTATTTTCTTACGTGCTTTTATGGCTAATGTGCAGAAGGGGTATATTGCCTTTGCGCGAATGCATGTAACAGGCAGCAGGCGGCAGCTGCGAGCCTGCCTCGACATATGTTTTGGAGCTTCGTGGGCTTAGTCTTAGATATCGATAAATATCGATTTAGAGGCATATTTTTCTTAAGCCTAGTTCGAAATGTTTTGTGGCTAAGTCTTGATATGAGCCACAGACTTTATACCTAAAACATAAACTCTTGTCAGCCACACGCAGAACGCGTTCATCATTTTGAGTTTCATAATATGTCGATAAATATCGATTTTGAACTGGAAATGTTTTGGAGCTTCGTAGGCTTAGTCTTTGATATGAGCTTCAGGCCTTAAATCTAAAGTACAAACTCTGGTCGGCCACACGCAGAACGCGTTTATCACTTTGAGCTTCATAATATATCGATAAATATCGATTTAGAGGCATGTTTTTCTTAAGCCTAGTTCGAAATGTTTTGTGGCTTAGTCTTTGATATGAGCTTCAGGCCTTAAATCTAAAGTACAAACTCTGGTCGGCCACACGCAGAACGCGCTTATCATTTTGAGCTTCATAATATATCGATAAATATCGATTATGACGCATGTTTTTCTTAAGCCTAGTTCGAAATGTTTTGTGGCTTAGTCTTTGATATGAGCTACAGACTTTAAATCTAAAATAAAAACTCTAGTCGGCCACACGCAGAACGCGCTTATCATTTTGAGCTTCATAATATATCGATAAATATCGATTTAGAGGCATGTTTTTTAAGCCTAGCTTAGTCTTTGTCTTTGACTTATACACACATTTGCATGTCTTTAATGTGGCCTGATAATTTCAACGGTCGCTCAGCTCTGTGCCCAGGGCATCTGCCCGTTGTGCACACCCGACCACAGTACGCAGCAGTACTTAATTTTGTTGTTGCCTAACAAGCTGATGAACTGGCACCGTGATCATCATGAAGAGCATTGCGCACAGTTTTCATGGCCAAACTGTGAGGACTCAGTCGCATTTCGTATGCGTCGAGCGCCTGCAATGTTTCTCTGCTGTAATTGTGGCACCAAAAGACAACAGAAACGACAAAAAACAACATCGTGTTAGGCTATTCGAAAGTTGTCCACAGTTGTCCAGTGTTCAATGAACCTTTTAAAACTGTTACCGTTTCACTAGAGCCGCGCCCCTCGCCCCTCGCCACTGCCGTCTCCTGCTTGCAGCTGGGGCAACAAGTTTGCGTTCAAATTGGAGTTCGTGTCTTAAGTCTTTTGTTTGTCAGCCCCTTGTCGGTTGGGCTAGGGTACTAAAAAGGGGAAATGCGCGTCTTTATTAGTAGAAACGGTAGCCAAATGGAAATGTTGTTGTTGTTGTTGTTATTGTTGTTGTTGTTGTTGTTGTTGTTGTCGGTGCGGTTGGATCGGAATTGGTTAGGTGCGACTGCGCGCAGGTTCGTCGCATTTACAATTAATGTTTTAATTAGTCGCTGTCGCTGTCGTTGTCGTTGTCGCTGTGAAAGTCCAAAGCCATCGAGCCAACTGTGTTATGGACATTTTTGATTGCTTGTCGCCCAATAAAACCGACTTTGTCTGGCTAATGAGAAGAACTGCTGCAAAAACCAACACACACCGAATGCGAGCGCATAAATGAATGGATTTCGTTTTGGGCAAAGTTCAGCGCATTTGAATTATAAATTGCACGACAACGCGAGCATTTTATGTGCCATTACTCGACTGGACTGCAATGTTCTGTAGATCTTTTACGAGTCTATTGCGTGCAGTAGAATGTTTGAGCTCTGAACTCTGTGGACTTCTGTGGACTTCTGTGAACTTCTTCTTCATTTTCAAAGATCTTTGCCAAAAATTTGCTTGAGAGTTGTTTCACACACTAAACTTTACTTGGCAAAATTTATGCCTTATTGGAATTGGAACTTGGGCGCATTTTTGCTGCTCTACCTTAATTTTCAATAAGGTATTCAGGAAGAGTTGGAAGTTTACTTAACGAAAAAATAAACCAAAAAGGTATGAATAAAGTAAGGAAATTTATACCAGATATATATAGAGTGTTAAGTAGACAGGAAAAAAGAGCTTGTTATGGAATATGTGGGAAAATGTATAGCCTGTCCGACAAGCTATGCCCCTGCCCCTAGCTGGGAATGCTCTGTGCGTTCCCGAAGGCAGCCTGAAGGCAAAGTGTACACAGAGCCAGAATATTTCACTTTTTGATAAGCTTTTGTAGAAGAAGAAGAAGTTATTTCCCATAAGCAGAAGCATACAAAATGGGTTTTCATATATTTCTCTATAGAAAGAGGCCAAAGGCAGCTTGGCGCTGGGTTCACGCTTTATCCTGGTTTCAGAATACATTTTCTGGGCCTGCAAAAGATTTACTTTGAATATTTGCTTCTTGCGCTTCTTCCTCATTGAGTTCCCAAAGTGCACACAGAGCCAGAATATTTCACTTTTTGATAAGCTTTTGTATTATCATAAAGATCGGACAACAAAGACCGATCGACTTAAAAAATGGGATTTTGTATATATTTGTATAGAGAGCCAGAAGCAGCTGGCGCTGGGCTTAGGGTACATCCTGGTCGACTAGGAGACAGTTTCAGAACACATTTGATGGGGCTGCAAAAGATTTACTTTTCCGCTTCTTTCGTGAAATGTTGCCTGCCGCAATTTGATGGCTCACTTTAGACCAATTTGCCGCTAATTGAGGCACAATCGAAAACCTCAAACCTCAAACATTGCATTCTAATCCACATTCAAATCGGATATTTGACTTGTGCTGCGTCCGTGCCTCGGCATTTTCAATTTTCAATTAGCTCGCGCCGGCATTTCCATTTCCATATCCGAAAGAAAACTCGACTCGACTCGACTTGCATATCTTAAGCCGAGCTGGCCGCCGGCTGGCGGCTGCCGGGCGCAAAGGTGAAAGCGGCGGCATTTGAAATTCTTTTTTGTATTTTCAGTTTCTTACTTTTACATTTGATGTTTTTTACATTTTTTTTTTTTTGTTGGCGTAATTGTTGACCCAAGAATGCCCATTTCCTGCTCCCGTCCGCGCCGTCGACTGCACCAATTTCTATAGCCAACGATTTAACGATTCTACGATTTGGCGAGCATTTTGCTGTTTCACACAATGCCCCACGATAATGTTAATAATAATCACAGCAATAAACATAGTTAGAATGCGGCAACAGGTGCGCCAACTTTCTGGCCAACATTGGCGCAGGCGTCGCCGCTAACGATGCCCGGACAGCAGAATTTCGCCAGTTGCTCCAGTTTTTCGGCTTCTTTTCTTTTCGCCCTCCAGCCACATAGATGTGCTGTAAATGGGCATGCCCCAATTGTGCAGACATACATACATCCTGGATAGGCCAGAGACTTGCGCCACGCAATCGACTTTTGCTTCAAAGCCAACCAACATTTCCCTTATGTTCCGCAAATCGAGCAAAACGTATACAAATTACAATTTGAAGACTTGGTTTAGCCGTATTCAATGTAACTATCTTCTAACATATGCATATACTTTATGGGACTTTTAATCGAGCGACTTTCAATTTATTTTCAAGAATATATGTCAAAATCCGCTCGGTGCCGAAGTGCTCCCGGGCGGAAAAGGGTGGAAAAGTCATGGCTTTAATTTTGAGTAAAATAAAAATACAAATATATCCATGCATGCATCAATATATATTCCCCGGCGGAAAATGGGTGAAAAAGTCATGGCTTTAATTTTGAGTAAAATAAAAATTCAAATATATCCATATATGCATCAATATACATTCCCTGGCGGAAAAAGGGGGAAAAAGTCATGGCTTTAATTTTGAGTAAAATAAAAATACAAATATAACCATATATGCATCAATATACATATATTCCCCGGCGCAAAAAGGGTGGAAAAGTCATGGCTTTAATTTTGAGTAAAATAAAAATACAATATATCCATATATGCATCAATATATATTCCCCGGCGGAAAAAGGGTGGAAAAGTCATGGCTTTAATTTTGAGTAAAGCAAAAAATACTTATACATATATCTAGGGTATGTCCAAGTCAAGCACACTGGAATTGCTTTTCAGTTTTTTCCTTTTCTTTTTATTTTTGTGAAATTGGCATTTATTGGGAAAAGCTGATGTGCGGCTTGCGTGTGTGTGTGCGTGTGCGTGCGTGTGTGTGTGTGTGTGTTAGCTTGTGTGGTCCACCCACGAGCAGCATGGCATGGCAGGGGGAAGGGGAGGGGAGGAGGGGTAGACCACCCAAGGGCAGGGTTCATGCAATGCGCTAAGATGCTTACAACAAAAGAAGAAGAAGAAGAAGAAGAAGACACAACGTAGGGGCATTTGGGTTGGAGAAGCACCTGGCTGGGGGAAATCCAATGATTAATGATTGTTTGTTGCTGTTGTTGGCTTATTGTCCGCATCGGATGTGGCAATCCTCAATCCCAATCACTCAATCGTTCATTTCAATTAGCCAATTACGCATGCCAATTGCCAATTGCCGAGCCAAGAGCCAAGCCAAGAGCCAAGCCGAGACCTGACAATTACAGGCCGATGCCGTAATTTGCAGTTGCCGCCGCGCCAATTTGCCAATTTGCCAAGTGGAGCAAGTGCAGCGCGTTGCGCGGAAGTTGCACAAGCACAAGCACACAGAAGCTGGCTCCAAGAGACGATACCTCTATAGAGAACCAACCCCCTGCTCACCCCCCCCTCCAGCCGTCCAATGAAAATTGTCCGCATTGGCCAGTTACTAATTTGCGAGCGAAAAACGGAAGTCGCCAGTGGCCAGTGTTTACTGTGCTCAGCGGCTGGGTGGTGCACTGGGTGTGCGCTGCCTGTGCCAAATCGGAAGTTGCGAGTGCCATCTCAGGGGAAGGGGAGGGGGGTTGCATATTTTACTTCCGTTTTCGAGCAATTGGCCCTGCTGAAGGCGCCGCCCGATCTCAGCATCAGCATCAGATTGAATTGAATACGAAAACAGTTTTCTTCCTGTCTGCGCCGCTCTGCAGCAAGGCAAATATTTCCTGCGCCGCGACTTATCTATAATTAGAATGAAAAAAAAAAAAAAAAACAGATCTCAAATATCAAAAGTCGCCTTTGAAGAGAGTTCTCAGGCGATTCGTAAAATAGAAGTCGAATAATTAACTAAAATCTAAAAAAAGTTCTAAAAAGTAGAAAACATTTGCTCAAAACTTGAGAAAACTTGTCTGAAAAGTAGAAAATGTTTTCGTGGCAAGAAAACATTCTGCAATTTTTGAAAGTCTCTTGAACTTTTGGCGTTCAGAGCTGGCAAGTGTTTGGCGTCATTTCGAGCCGCCTTTTTAGGCCTTCTCAGGCCCGTGGAATTTTTGAGCCCCGGGTAACGCTCATGTGGGGTCCCGTTTAATTGGCCCGGCCCCGTGGCCTAATGATTGTGTTTATGCGCACACAAAGGGCGGCAGCTTTTGGCCCGAATCTAAGCATGATTAAATGGAAAACCGAGCGAGCAAATTGATTGAGCGTCAACAAAAGCCCTGTGGGGCAGCTTGAGATTGATTCGGGAAATGGTAGCTGCGCGGATTTGGGCAGCGAATTGTGCGTTCTGTGGGAAATATGATCGTAAGCTCATTCTTTCTTCAATAGCGGCGCCCTCTGCAAGCCCTTTCGTGCCCTGCGGCTGGAGGTCATGCAAATGTTGCGTTGCGGCTGCTTTCTTAATTAATTTCCTCAGCTCGAACATTAATCGTTTCGGCCCGTTGCCAAAAGCCGTCAAGCAGCCCAAATAAATACCAAAAAATACAAATAAATAAATATCAAAAATTTAAAAGCTCAATAAATAACGACGCAGTCGTTTATTTATTGCGGCCCAAAGTTGTTCGCCGCATATTTCGGGTCTGGCACGCGCCAAGCGAGTAAACAATTGCCCGGCTACAAATATACAGATGACCTGGCCAGTGCCCGTTAAAACTGGGCAGACGAGGCATATTGGTTTTGTGCGAATGTTTGTAACAGACAGAAGGCGGCATATTCGACCTTAGATGGCATACAGATTCTCGATAAGCAGCATCATCTACGTCTAAGATCATCTTTTGATGATCATCTCCTACTCTGCCCCTTTTCATGAAATCTATAAAAACAGATATTAAGCACATTTTCGAGAGATATAGTCTTGCGCTTTGATATTTACACACATTTCGATACCATGTTTATGCCCTGTAAATTTCATACAAATCGGACAATAGATACCGAAGTTATAAAAGAATTAAGTTCTCATGGTATGGGGAATCTACGCCTAGAAATCGATAAAAATGAGTATTAAACGCATTCTCAAGAAATATAGTCTTGCGCTTTGATATTTACACACATTTCGATACCATGTGTATGCCCTGTAAATTTCATACAAACCGGATAATAGATACCGAAGTTATGAAAGAATGTAATTCCCATGATATGGGGAATATGGGCCTAGAAATCGATAAAAATTAGTATTAAACACATTTTCGAGAGATATAGTCTTGCGCTTTGATATTTACACACATTTCGATACCATGTTTATGCCCTGTAAATTTCATGCAAATCGGATAATAGATACCGAAGTTATAAAAGAATTAAGTTCTCATGATATGTGGGATATGGCTAAGAAGAAGCACAGTCTCAGCATGGGCTGCGTGTTTTGTGTTTGCCTGCAGCGAAGCTCGGCGCTGGCTGCAGGGTATCCGCTAGTCGAGTACACCCGACTAGAGAACTCTCTATTGCCAACTGTTGCTGCACTTTTTTGCCTCAGCTGCAGCTGCAGTTGCATCTCGCTCGTGTAACGCGATCGCAAGCCAATGACACCAGCAGCAACAACAACAACAGCAACAACAGCAACAAGAACAAGAAGAAGAACTGCGCGAGAATCTTGAGAACGTTTTGCGCCCCTGCCTGCGGTTGGCCGTGGTGCCGTTTTCTAGCGGCACTTTGTCGTAGGCGGCTGATCACCGGCAGCCGCACAAGTGCGAGACTCAACAGTGCCTGGAATTCCAACATCGCCCGCCCCCAACCGCCCCTCTCACTCTCTTTCTCTCATTCTCTCCCCCCAGAGCAATTTGCTTGCAATTGATAAGATAATAATTGTGGTGACTTTTTCGGTTGATTGATATGTTCAGCTTTATCGGCGCCGATCAATACGGCTCGTTGGTCTAGGGGTATGATTCTCGCTTCGGGTGCGAGAGGTCCCGGGTTCAACTCCCGGACGAGCCCACAGCTGTACTTTCTTTTATTCATATTTTTAAAATCAATTATTTAATGTTGTTGGAAAAGAAACATTTTATATACATAATAATTGCATATCTAGAAAGTTTTGCTAAAATTTTTATGCGTGAACTCTAACAGCGGATTTTTAGAACAAGGCTTCCAGTAAGGGGTATCTCCCAAAAAAGAGACATGTACATTTTTGTGTTATTCATTGAATCTTGCCGCACATTCTTGAAGATTCTCCAGCCTAAGTGGAAAATTTCAGTAAAACGAATTAAAGATAGAAATACATATACTGAGTCCAGGCAAAGATGGGTAATTTAGTGTGCAGTGCTTCTTCTTTAGGGCAGCTTCGGCTTGTTGTTGCCACAATGATTTAAGCATTAACGCTGTCAGCGATGACTGCGATAATTTGGCCCAGTCAACGAGCCGCAGCGGCCAGAGAGAACGAGACAGCGAGAGAAGCAGAGAAGCAAGAAGAGACAGCGGCAGCAGAAGAGTGAGAAAAGGAAGTAGACGCAGCAAGTGACTCACCCGGCCGCCAGACAGGAAGTCACTTGCCAAAAAAATGAAACGAAAACAAAACTCGAAAAGAAAATTTGCCCGTCTCTGGCCCGCCTTGGCCCGTTCTGGTTAGGTAATTTGCGGGCGTGTGAACCGCGGTGGGTCATCAGCTGTCGGTGACTCAGAAGAATCGGCGACCCGGCTAGAAATATGACTAACTGCAGGCCTTGGAGCGACTGATTAGTCGCCGGCCACTGAGTTTTTCCACAAAATCGGCCAGATATGCTCTGAACTCCATCTGTTTGTATAACCTTGCAGAGGAGGGCATTATAATTATGTCACGTAAGGAGACATCTCCAAGCCCTTAGATTCTTCATCAATATCCACAGCCCGAGTCCATATAGCCAAGTCCGACTTTCCGTCTGTCCGGCTGAATCGATGGGTCGAAGATGAGATACGAGTAAAGCATTATGAAAAGGTTGGCTCTGCAAGGGTATTCAATGTTCGACGTGCCGAAGATAGCGCTACTTTCTCTTGGCTTAGCTGATGGCTAGGTTTAATCGTGGACAGCTGCGTGAAACTGGCTGGCTCTTTTGGAATAAGGCTGCATGTAGGAGGAGGCGTCGGGCGTTTCCCCTCTCGTAGTTGGATGAGGTCCCTAAACGATCTTCGCTTGAGCCACTTGACTGCAGCACACCTCCCGACGAGGCACAGCCTGAGGAGGCCGCCCGAATGCTAAGCCTCTTGTCTCATGGAATACCAAGGTACTTGGCGCTTCCGGCAGGATGAACGGAGGGCCACTGCAGGAGCCAGTTGAATTGAAGCCAAAGTCAACTGTTTCTGAATCTTAACAATCAGTATAGGGGCGAAGGGGTTATACCCTGTAAATGACAAGCAAGTGCGCAGAACTTGCTGGAGCATATGCTTGGCTCTCCTCATTTGCTTGGCTGTGGTTGTTGTTGTTGTTGTTGTTGAGTCAGGTTGTTGAATTTCCAGACTCGACACGCATGTGAGAAAGATGTCAGAATTTGTTGAAACTGACGAGACTGAAACTCAGCTAGCCTCAGCCACAGAGCAGCGAGACGCATGCGCTGCTTGTGGGGCTTGTGCCAACGATGAAATTTGGCAAGACCTTTGAGACGCACCTGACCATCGAATGGCGGCAGCAGTACATGCGATATACGGTGAGCCAGTTGCGAGCACAACAGCACAGTTTTTTTTTCTAGTTAGCCCAGGCAGGCAGCTGGCAATCCAAAAACTAACAATCCACATTCCAAGGACCTGAAGACCCTGATACGGCGTGGCGTGGACGGTGCCCCAACGGGGGATTCGGCGAGCCAAGCGGAGCTCAATGCCTACTATGCCGCCTTCGAGGAGCAGTTCTTTACGGAGTGCCAGCACGAGCTGACACGGGTAAACAATTTCTTTCTGGAGAAGCTAGCGGAGGCACGCCGCAAACACGGCACACTCAAGCTGCAGCTGTTGGCGACGGCGCGAGCACCTGGCCACACCGCCAGCTCCTATTCCCTGAATTCGCAACGGCAGTCGGCGGTGAGCGTGCGCGCGAATAGCAGCAACAGCAGCAGCCGGAAGCTGATGACCCAGCGACAGCTGCGCAATGCCTACAGCGAATTCTATTTGACGCTGGTGCTGCTGCAGAATTTTCAGTCCCTGAACGAGACCGGCTTCCGTAAGATCTGTAAGAAGTACGACAAGCATCTGAAATCGACGCGCGGCGCCGACTGGATGGAGCGCAACGTTACCTATGCCCCATTCACCGATCAGCGCGCCATCCAGCGCATGGTCGTCGAGGTCGAGGAGCTGTATACCCACTATCTGGCCGGGGGCGATCGATCGCGGGCGATGACCAAGCTGCGTGTGCCGCCCCTGGGCCAGCCGACGCCGGCGCGGATTGTTTTCCGTGCCGGTCTGGCTCTGGGCATGTTCCTCATGCTCGCGTTAACCACGCTCTTCAGCTGTGAGTCTCCATCTCTTTCTTCAACCAGCCCTAGTCCCTTTCATTCCAGCTAGGGATGTAAACAAAACGCATCGATGTATCGAGCTGCATCGATATCGATCGCCCGATTGGTTCTGATTTTATCGATAGCTTTACGATAGTTCAATAGTCGCGATCTCTTATCGATACCGAAAGTTGATGCAATCGTGTTTATTCCGCATAGATATCGGCAAGTTCCATGCGGGGCTCAAACTGTATTTCACCGATACTCAATTGTGAGTATCTCTATCGATAGTTCTTAGGTTGATGAATCTATGCCTAGTCCTATCTTTGCTGTCGATTTTCGATACCTGAATAATCTCGATTAAGGAACGTAAATATCGATCGATGATTATTCTAGCTGTGATTATTTCACATCTGCTGGCGATTTTCAATACCTAAATATTCACGATTAAGGAACTTGAATGTCAAAATTGATCGATTCTTAATTTTGATAACATCTCTTATCGATAGGTTCCACATTGGTGACCCTATCGCCCCCATTTCCTATCAAACTTGCAGCTCCATTAAGGAATATCGATCGATATTCTTTACCGTTGCGAACGAACTATCGATCGATCGATGCTTAATTTTGATAACATCTCTTAACGATCCACATTGGCGATCCTATCCCCCCATTGCATTGTTCCTTCTGACTTTCGTTACTTTGTTAATCACAATTAAGGAATATCGATCGATGTTCGTTACCAATTGATCGGTCGATCGATCGATTGATGCATCGACACATCGATATCGAGGCAGTGCGACTTACATCCCTAATCGCAACTAAACTTAACTAAAACGCAGTGCCCGTTCACGCTTAGACTTCCGGAGGCCGCCGGTGCAGGGGAACGTTGAGGCATTCATGCGCCTCTACCGTGGACCCTTCACCTGGGTGATATTTAACTTTTATATGGCCGCCAATGTGGCCGGCTGGCAGCGTGCGGGCGTCAATCATGTGCTCATCTTTGAGATCGATCCGCGCAGCCACCTGCAGCCGGCCACATTCCTGGAGATCGCGTGTACCTTTGGCTTGCTGTGGACGCTGTCGATACTGGGCTTTCTGTTCCACGATCTAATCCATGTGCACGATCCGTTCGTCTTCCCGCTGGCGCTGACCCTGATCATGATCATGCTGCTGATCAATCCGCTGCCTATCATGAACTGGCCCGCCCGCTGGTGGACGATGCGGCTGGTGGGGCGCGTCATAACCGCGCCGCTGCACTACGTGGGATTCGCCGACTTCTGGATGGGCGACCAAATGAACTCCCTGGTTACCTGCATGGCCGACTACTATTATATTGTGCGCTTCTATGTCGTCTGCTGGCTGCGCTATGCGAGCGTTGACTTCTGCTTCGAGGAGGACATGTTTGTGCCCATATCGCGCTGCCTGCCCGCCTGGTTTCGCTTTGCCCAGTGCCTGAGACGGTTCCGGGACAGCGGCTCAAAGTCGGCCAGCTACCTGATCAATGCCGGCAAATATTCGACAACCTTCTTGGTGGTATTCTTCTCGACAATGCGCGGACGCACGGATGGTACGGAATAACTGCTGGCCCCCGCCCCCCCCCCATCTCAACACACTGACACTCACTCTCTGGCAGTCTTTTGCAGATGGCTATGCGAATACGTTTAGCAATCCGTACACCTGGTTCTTTATACTGAGCTACATTGTTTCGACCATCTATTGCTATCTGTGGGACGTGATCAGGGACTTTGGCATCTTCAAGATCTGGCGAGGCGAGCACTTGTTTCTGCGCGAGAAGCTCGTCTATCCGCAGGCCTTCTACTACTTTGTCATCATTGAGAATCTGATTCTGCGCTGCTTTTGGGCCGTCGAGTTTCTGGTCCTCTACCACAAGCTGATCACGCCCTACAACATCAAGACCTTTGCCAGCATCCTAGAGATCACGCGGTGAGTTTGCCCCAGCTGTGTACTCTGTGTGCTTACGGGCTCCTCTGTTCCATAGTCGCTTCATATGGAATTATATACGGCTGGAGAACGAGCATTTGTACAATTGCGGCCGTTTTCGTGCCACGCGCGACATCCACTTGGCCGCGCTCAATTCCCAGCAGGAGCGCATGCTCGAGAATATGATGGGCGAGCCAGATGGCGCTGCGCCCGGCGCCGCCGCCAGCCGCAAGTCCGACGAGCGTCGTCGTCTGGGCAAGGAGTACTTCTAGGTGCCCAACCGCAGCTGTTCCCGGTCTGCCAATCGCCACTAGCCACTCGCCAATCGCCAGTCGCCATTTGCCATACTCATGTGTGTGTCCATTGGCCCGTTTGCCGTTAATGTTAATGGCCCTCCGTCATCGTCGTTGTCATTTAAGCCACTTCTTTAATTAATTCATTTGTGCAAAAAGAAAAAGAAAATAAAATAAACGGATCCCCAGAGAAAGAGGAGCTAAGCTGCGACACGCGCCAAACCGGTTTCTCAGCAGCTGCACCCAAATGCAGCCGGGGCCCACAGAGGCTCCTGCCCTCCGGCTGCCCGCCAGCTCTATGCGCGTAGCAATTGTCATTGGGACTCGGGCCTGGATCTGGTTGTTGAGCAGATCTTTTAATTGCCGCCTCGCGGTTGTTGTCCAGCTTTGATTTCGACTTCTCTCTTTGCCTTTCCATTTAATTAATGAAGCGATTAGCTGGCGACCGACTGGCCGAGAGGAGCCACTCAATTTATGCTGCCTCATCTGCCTGCTCGTTGCCCATCTCATGTTTAAGATCATCACAAGAAAAAGGCGAAAAACAACAACAACATCAACAACAACAACAGATCCTCATTGCTGCAGCTTGTTCTCCATCTACTTATCGTCGAGATCTCTTTGTTTTTTGCTACTCAGCTACTCGAAGAGTTACAAAAACAACTCTGTTTAGATTTTGATACTAAGCAACTCTTGAGCATCGGTTGGGCTTCAACAAAGTTGTATTAGCTGGAACTCTGGGCACCTTATCAGCTTTTGTCATGATTTCGCTTGATCAATTATCGATAGCCAATTGTGACCATGACTTTAATCAATTATCAATTATCGATAGCTAACTGGCCATGGCCTTTATCGATAGTTTCCGCGAGGAATACCCCAGACCTGGCCCTAGAAATATTACATATTTGCATGCATGTGAATATCGATCGATGAGCGATATATCGAAATCCATGGATATATAAATCGATATTTACTCGTGCGACGTACATTCCTATATCGTTCAAATTATCGACAATTGATAACATATATAAAATCTCTTCTCATTATAAAAAACATCGACTAATCGTGTTGAAAATATATTTCTGTCTATTATCGATAGTTTCCGCGAGGAATTACATTATTCCCATGATTATCGATCGATGCTGGATATATCGAAATTCATCGATCTATAAATCGATATTTGCTTATATTCCTATATCGTTCAAATTATCGACAATCGATAACATATATAAAATCCCTTTTCTCATTATAAGAAACATCGACAAATCATGTTGAAAATATGTTTCTCCACAAAAATTGTTTCTGAATCTACAAAATTTGGGTAGTTCTCATTCTGGGAAGGGCATTTACTAATTAAAATGAAATATTTTTGATAATAAACCCACAAAGAAAACCTCAACACTTTGAGGTCTAAAGCAATGATAGATGAGAAACCAAACCCAAAGGGAGGATCAGAGTTTTTTTTTTGGGAGTGGGAGACACATTAGTTTGCCTGGGTTTTGTTTTCTATGTTCATTAGGGTCAGGTCGTTTTTAGGGTAGATTAAATCAAAATTGTTAAGCGGCTTTGAGTTTGGGTTTTTATTGAATGATTTTTGTTGCCTGACTCTCAAGGATTTGTTTGTTGGTTTGTGTGTGTGTGTGTGTGTGTGTGGGCAGGAATGCGCAGATAATCGCTTTATTGACTCGGACTCGGGTCATTTGATAGTCCTTCTTTCAATGGAAGCTCTGCATTTATAATGCTGGCTGCCGATCTGATGCTAAGCCAGATCCCATTTCAGATATAAACAGTGTGCACTTTCAACTGAACTCTGACCTGCTAATGGCTTGACTCTAACTCATCGCAAACCGGTTCAAGTCCTGCCAACAGTTGCAGTTGAGGATGAATCTCCAATTGGGGAGACGAGGACTGGGACCGGGATTGGAATATAGACTACGTTAAAGACTAGGATAGAAGCTGAGATAGAGGCTACGATAGAGACTAGTATAGAGACTGCGATAGAGAGAGACTGGGGTAGAGACTGGGACTGGGGTAGAGGCTGGGATAGAGATTGGGATAGGGACTGGGATAGGGACTGGGACTGAGACTGAGATGGAGACTGGGAATGCCACAGAGACTAGAATAGAGACTGGGACTGGGATAGAGACTGGGACTGGAATAGAGACTGGATTAGAGACTGGGACTGAGACTGGATTAGAGACTGGGACTGAGACTGAGATAGAGAGAGACTGGGTTAGAGACTCGGACTGAGACAGAGATTAAGACTGGAGCTGGAATACAGACTGGGATAGAGACTGGGACTCGCAAAGAGACTGGAATAGAGACTGGGATAGAGACTGGGACCTGGGACTGGCACTGGGATAGAGACTGGGTTAGGGACTGGAACTGGCGTCTAGCCTGGTCGATTGGCGTTCTCCGTGCCAACCTATCTGTCACTCGAGTGGTTTTTCTGCTGCTTTCATATTTGACTTGGGCACGAGGCACACATAAATTTGCCATCAGCATTGCCGTTGTTGTTGTTGTTGTTGTTGTTGCTGTTGCTGTGGTTGTTGCCTGTAATGACAACTGCAATTTATGCTGCTTGTCGCGACAGCAACGGCAACTATGAAGCTGCCAGGGAGCAGGCGAGGCAGGAGGACAGGATGTGGCAAGTGCTGTGTACAGTTGCCGCTAGATGTTGCCGCTGTTGTTGCTGTTGTTGTTGCTGTTGTTGTTGCTGTTGTTGTTGTTGTTGTTGTTGTTAATTTTTGTCGTGTGTCGTCGTCTTTTCTGTTCTTGTTCAAACAACAACAACAACAACAATGGCCAACTAACTGGGCTGACTGCGCGTGCAATATGCCAGGCAGATATTGTTGCTGTTGTCGCTGTTGTCGCTGTTGTTGATCTTGGTACAGTTTGCTGCACACGCGCCAAAAGCGGAGCAAAACAAACAAACAAACAAACGAACGAACGAACAAACCAGTCCAAAGATAACAAGCGACTAACAAACAAACAAATCCAGTCCAATCGAAGCCAACAACCGACCAGCTCCGACTCCAGCTCGAGTTCGAGTTCGAGGGCCTGGCCAAACAAGGCGTTCGGCGTCCGTGTGCAATTGGAAATGGAAAATTGCAGTTGGCCACATAAATTACGCAATTTTCGCCGCAAAATTGTCAACCTTTGCTGGGCGCGCCCAAGACGGACAAGCAACAGGTGTGCACGCCTGCCAAATGCCCTGCAATCCGGCCGTGCGATTCGCTTCACTTTCGACTTTAATTTATAGTTGAAGAGCTTCTTTATCAAGTCATATTATTGGTCAGATCGATACGAAATGCTGTCGGGAATTATGCAGATTGTAGAAAGGAAATTTTGGTAAATAAACTCTTAGATATAGATAGATAGATGCCCATGTTTCGCTCAAAATTGTTTGCGCTTTGGCACTTCGACATATTAAGATGCCGCTTTTGTTTCATGAAAATTTCATCAAGTTCTAGCCCCCGAAGTTAATCAAGAATATGCTTCTCACCGTAAGGGGCGAAGGAAAGCAAAGGTATAGAAGGAGGAGAAATAAGCTGGAATGATTGTAAGGCGGTTCTCGCTGGGTATAGGGTATCTCCTAGTCGGGCACTCCCGTTGCTCTCGCTTTTTATTAAATATGCATAAGTTGTAGAAACAACTATCTACATGCCAAATTTGAGGTATCTAGCCCTGATAAACTCCGAGATATGATCAAAAAAGGCTGTGCTCAAAATCGATATTTATCGATTTTGTGAAACTAATGTTTAAGAATTAGGGAAACGCAGAGTCGGGGGGAATTAAGAAAAGAATAGCACATCAATAATCTTCGAGATATGCTCAAAAAAGGCTGTGCTCAAAATCGATATTTATCGATTTTGTGAAACTAATGTTTAAGAAGTGAGGAAACGCAGAGTCGGGGGGAATTAAGAAAAGAATAGCACATCAATAATCTTCGAGATATGCTCAAAAAAGCTGAGCTCAAAATCGATATTTATCGATTTTGTAAATTTTGATCGATTTTGTGAAATTAGAATTTGTTTACAAAGGTATTGGAGTCGGGAATTTCTTTCTTAATTATTTTTAATTATTATGGTATAATTTATTTTTTTGTTTATTATAAGATTAGGCCAAGTTGTTTCTCAGAATTCCAGAGAAATTTCACGCATAATTTATTTAGTTCTTTTTATCGTAATGTAAAAATGTCTTCAACTGAGAGATAAATGCAAATTTGATGAATATGGGAAAATCATGCTGTCGCGTCTTATAAGCCGCGCGCCCTCATATCATTAATTGGGCGCCCATCTTTTTGAATATTTCTTTGAATATTTTTTTGATTCGACTCTCGCTCATGAATAAATTAACGAAGGCGTGAATATTTACAAGTTTCTACAAAAAGAAAAAGCAGAATACTTTCTTTAGATATATTTCTTTTTGGGAACAGACAAAGCTCTGGGCAAAGATTGTGGCGTCTGCTTAGAATCAGCTGCATTTGTTCTTCAACAACAACAACAGCAGCAAGAAGAAGAAGAAGAAGCAGAAGAAGCAGAAGAAGCAGAAGACGAAGAAGTTGCATCAGAAAAGGTCTCAACTGTTGTCCAAAGTCCAACGACTATTTTTGGTAGTTGGACCTGGGCCGCAGTTAAAGCCCTTTTTTGCAGCTGAGCTGAGCTGGGCTCGTGCTAAATTTAGCCAGGACGCGATGCAGGAGCCGTCCGCGAGACAGGCCAGACAACATGCAACACACACACACACACACACACACACAGTTGGTCGTGCGAAACGAGTTTTGCGCTCCTTTTCCTGGTTTTGCGCGCGCCGTCAATTCTGCAGCTCCTTCAGCTCCAGCTCCAGCTCCAGCTGCCGCTTGCCCAGCATAAGCATGCGCTCCTTTCTCTGCTGCTGCAGCTGTCTCTCCAGCTCCAGCTGGCCGCAGCACGCGTCTGCTCCCCCCCAGACCCTGCCGCCCTGCCCCTCTGCGCCTGGCCTCTTTCGGTGACAGCTCGCAAGAGATTTGGCAGACGCTGCTCATAAATTTATGTGGCAGTCATTTGATTGCCCGAAGACTGCAGACTGCAGACTGCAGACTGGAGACTGGAGACTGCAGTTCGCTCGAGCCATATATTCTGCTGCTTCTTCTTATTCGTATTCTTTTACTTCTTCCTCATGTTGCTGCTGTTAATTTGTGCGCATAAATTGTCCGTGTGGCAAGTTCTGAGCTGAGCTGCCACCGTTGGACCGGACCGGAGCGGACCTCATCTCAGCCTCAGCTCAGCCCCACCTCAGGCTCAGGCTCAGTCGAAAGCTGCTTAATTTGCGCAGCTGCGCGATTCGCAATCAGCAGCAGATTTGGCATCATATTTCATTTAATTAATGTGTTATCTTAGCGAACATTCGGCATATTCCGCAAGAAATTCAATAATTGCTCGAATCGAAGAGTTACAAATTCTCTACACAAATCAAGCTTAAGCGTTTGAGAAACTCGCTGAGTACCTTTAAGTATGCAAAATCTTTCCAAAACTATTTTGTGCTTAATTCCTTTGTCCTTTCGACACTCTTAAAAGCTAGATCAAAGTTCAAATATATGTTACGCAGACTCAAGTTTCTTTGACATCTCCTCACATTTCCAAATTATCGATAAAAATCGATTTCATGATTGGTAAAACCTAGCGCTTGTGACATGCGTGTGTGTGCATGCGTGTGCACATGCGTGTGTACATGCGTGTGTACATGCGTGTGTACATGCGTTTGTGACCTGCGTGTGTTTGCATGCGTTTGTGATATGCGTGTGTGTGCATGTATGTGTGACTTGCTTGTGTGTTTGTGTGTGTCTTCTTGTATGTATGCGGCAAAGGAAGCGTATTGCCAGCTCGAACTTGGCTGCAGGGTATCTCCTAGTCGGTCACTCTCTCTACCAACAGTGTTCGGGTTTTGGTAGCTGCGCCCGAGAGAAATTTGACAATTACTTTGCGGCCAAATCTGACGGCAGCAGCCGTGGCCACAAATCGCAGTGGGCGTGGCAGCTGTTGCGCCCATTTTGAAGCGGTTGGCAGCGACAACACGGAGCTCATTACGGGTTAAGCTGGATGCATTTGGGGCACGGGCATGCAAAATTGCAAATTATGTGCTGCAAGAAATATGAAATCGGATTGTCTAGCTGCGCGCTGGGGGCGGAGTGGGCGTGGCTGTGGCTAGATCAGTGCAAGTGCAATGCGGTTGCGAAAACGAATTTCAATTTAATTAGCCAAGCAGCTGACTCGACTGTGTGTGAGTGTGCGAGTGTGTGTGTGTGTGTGCAGCTTGAAGAATGCCAATGTAATTGCAACAAATTGTTGCCAGTGCGGCACGACAGCAACTGCGACTGCGACTGCGACTGCAAAATTATGATAATTGACAACAAGTCGAATTGGCAGCCGCGATTGCAACATTCTTGCACACACACACACACACACACTCGCACACACATGTGTGTGTTTGGGCAGAGTTAAGTATAGGTCCATATCCACATTAAAGACATCGGGATGTGGGCGGCACAGGAAGCACTCGGCGGCCCGGGCCATTTCCTAGAATATGAATGGCTCTTGCCACACACAAAAAGGCGACATTCTGGCGAGTACAGTGAACGCCTCAACAACGGACAGCGCCCACCGAAGCAGCCAAATCCAAAGCTGAAAATGGCTAAAGCTAAGCAAATTGGCAGGGCTTAAAACAGCTACATTTGTTTGAATCGCAGCTAGATCCTGTGGCTGGCTGGCGTCGTTGAAGTCTTCTCCAGCATTGGGACAGCCAGTACTGGTTCTGCCAGGTACAGCAAGGCGCCCTGCGAGCGGCTTGGGATGGATTACGTCTGCTGCTTGGGCAGCTCTTGGATGTTCTCTCTCTCTCTCTCTCTCTCTGGATGTCCCTTGTACCCAAGGAGCGGGGCTGCGCCAGCAAAGGATCCTCGCCTCAATATGGGTCCGTCTCGTGGTCGGCTGTTCGCAGACGAAGCTGTTTCCCTGACTTGGCCCAACTGGGGCTTCTTAGGGGCCAGAAGTTCGCCTGCCAGCTCGCTAGGATGCCCCGCCCTGCCCTGCCCTGCCCTGCCCTGGATCCCTTTAGTCGCCTTCTACATGCATACAGCTCTCTCGGCTCGGACTTCGATAGAATCGAGTCGCTTGTCCGCCGTAAAGAGCTTTCACTGTAGCTTCAGCCTGAGCTGCCGTTCAATAAAACCTTGGATCTCTGTTGCTTATTATGCGCAGCATCTCCAGCTCCGAGCTGCGGGCAAATCTGCGCCGCCAAATGCCAGGGTCAAGTCAGTCGGAGTTGTAGTCGGAGTCGAGGAGAAGAACGAAGAGCGCAGAGATTTGCCCAAGCGGATTTGCTGGCTACTGTGCGACTCTCTCTGTGTGTGGATGCTGTGCGTGCCTGCCCGAAGGAGCGCAAGTTTGTTGCCACAGTCTTTTGTTTTGCTCGGCTGGCTGCTAATGATAAACCTCGCATCGCACTTGGATGCTGCTCGGCTCGGCTTGGCTTGGCTTGGCTTGGCTTGGCTCCGCGCTGCCTTTTGGCGCGCAATTTGGGAAGCTGCGCGCCTGACTGCCCCAAGTGGCACATAAAAAACGCGCAAGCGCCAAAGAAGCCAGCCGCCAGACGAGAACAAGCCTCTCAGCAGCTCGGCTCCCCAGCTAATGGGGCATGAAAACAACAAAGACAAAAAAACAAAGAACGCATTACAAAAAAAACTGAACAAAAAATACAAGTAAAAATACAAGCGCGCAGCTCGACTGCGACATACTCTGTTCACAGCTGCTCGCAAGGAGGCGACTGCAAGACTGTAAACCAATAGCTTTCAAACTGTGCAAGAAGCTGCTGCGATTATGTAGATACATATATATCTATTTGCCTGCATATATTCCCCTCCGTTTGCTTAACTATTCCATCGTTTCGGCAAACTCCACTCGCGTGCGTGGAAAAATCGTGAAAAACGTTTGTATGCAACTTTTTTGTTTACCATCCGATGGACCTCAAACTCATTTTCAAAGATCTTTGTTCAAATTCATTTAAGACACACTTTTCACAAAACTTGCCACGGGCAAGGCCGGGTGGCGGCTCATAAGCTTCTCCTGGCTTTGAGACGCTGGCAACACACAGACAGACAGACAGTTGGACAGAAAGCCAATATACCCGCATACTTTCTGTGCGCAGGGTATACTCAACCGCGGCCAAAAGTAGCCAGCTGCCCCCCTCCCCCTACCCCCTCTCTCTCGCCCCGTTGTGACTGTTTGTTTGTCTGTTTGTTGGCTGGCCCCTTGACGCAACCTCAATAACAATATTTTCGTTCGTTTTCTCGTTTCTCGTTTTCGCGCGAGTTTCTAGCTTTTTGGGCTGCTGCTGCTGCTGCTGCTGCTGCGCGCGTTGCACGTTGATTTTGAAAGCCAGACAACAGCACAACAACAAGCAACAACAAGCAACGACAACAACAAGAAGAACAACAAACGACAAAACTCGTTAAGTCTGTAAACGTGTTTTCTACCTTTTCTCTTCTTACTTCATTTCTTGTTGTTGATCTTAGCCAGCGCTCAACGGCCGCCATTTTGTTGGGTTCGAAGCGGCGGGCAAGCCGCGGCTGGCAGCTCGGCTGGCAGCTCGCTGCTGCGACATTTCTGGTTTTCGAACTGCGGGCAAGTTGGCAACACCGCGCAGTTGGCCCCACACAGAAAGTTCATTTACTGGTGTGGGGAACATTTCGATTTCGAGCTTGGAGAATATTTCCCTTACCAGTGGGGAAATGTGCTCGCGCTCTCTCTCGGCTCTGTCCCGTTCGAATTGTCTTGAGATTCGAAAACGTCAGTGACTCCCGGTTCGGGTCTGCACTTGGTTGAACCCTTTAGAATTACTTAAATTGTTTACTTTGTCGTTTAATCTGTCGTAAATAGGAGGCATATGCAATACTTGTAAAATATTAACATAGGCTATATAAATAAGCATTAAATGGCAACTATGCAAGCGAAAATGAATTAAAATGCGCGCTTAAAAGCAGGCAGTGCTTGTTGCAAAAAACCCAACTGCTTAGTCGGGACAACAACCAACGTAGAGAATTTCCCCAAGTGCCTTGCACAGATACACAACTTTGGTACTTTGCCCAATCGAGTTGCGCTCTCTCAACGCTCGACAGGGCAATTTGTTTGTTTGCCCGAGTCGCTGCTCGGCCTGGGAAATTTGCGCGCCGCAGTGTTGCGCACGCTCTCAAGATCAACGGACGCTGTCGCTGTCGCTGTCTCCGTCACCGTCGCCGTCGCAGTCGCAGCCTCAAACAAGCGCTGCTCTTGTTGTTGTTGTCTTCACACATTCTCTTTTTTTTTTATTTTGATTTGTTTATTTGTGGGCATTGATTTTGTTCAAGTGAATTCAAGAAAATAAAGGAAAACGAAACAAAACTGTGACAAACTGCAAACACAAAAACAAAGCTGAAATTAAACAGAAAAGAAAAAGAAAACGATCGAGAAAATAAAAACTCTTGAGCGCGCTCTGTCGCCCTCTGTGTATGTGTATCTGTGTGCCTCCGTGTGTCTGCGTGTGTGTGTGTCTGTGTCTCAGCAGAAGTACGAGCTAAGCACAAGCTGCTCAAAAGCAAACTCTAAATACGAACAGGTGCAAAATATAAATAAATTTGCCAAAACAACAAAAAAAACTGCACTTTGCCCGGCAACAACAGTTGCTTGGGCCCAAGACTTATACGAGAAGAGGAAGCACGGCTCGGCAAGGGTTGCGTCTTCCCTTCGTCCCTTCATTGCGGAAGTAGCCGGGCGCAAAAGCCCATCCCTAACGACTGCGAGCCGAGCTGGACGTCGACGTCAACGTCAACGTCTCCGTCGCCATGTGCTAAACGCAAGCAGAAGAAGAAGAAGCAGCAGCAGCAGCAGCAACAACAACAGCAATTAGCACAAATGGATACGGTTGCCATTAAAACCGCGCCGCCGCATGCGCCACTTGCCACGGCTCAGCAGCAGCAGCAGCAGCAGCAGCAACTGCAACTGCAACGTCAGTCTTCGAACTCGCCCGCAACAATTGGCGATAATGTCTACAACAACAAGAACAACATTGGCGCTTTCTTTCAGACCTGCAAGGTAAGCAGAGATAGAAGAAGAAGCAGCTATTGTCGAACGAAACAAAACTCGAAAATATCTATTCACCATTATTGCTCCCAAACGTTGTTGCTGGTTCAGTTAACGGTTCCGACTTTCCGGTTCGTGACTCTGATTTGTCGCAACCATGAACCGAACGAACCCAGGACATTTGTTTGCCAATCTGACATGGTTCGGTTCATGGTTTGCGTTCAACTGGCTTTCGAACCGGTTCGGTTCATAACTTTGGTTATCCCTTTGGCGAGCACAAATTTAAGTCCTGAACCCCTCAAGCAGGCATTTGCCAGCATAGTCCATATATATAAACTTTATTTCGGATCTATCTAGCTCTTAGTTCCGGGCTCAACTGTACTGCAAGAGAGAGAGAGGGAGAGATGGAGCGGGAGAAAGGGGGGGGAAAGCATTTCTCAAATGAGTTCGAATGCAGTTGACAAAAGCAGGCAAATGGAATAAATTCTACAATAATATTCTCTTCTGCATGCTTGGCGAGCACTTTAATTGCATTGTCACTGGGCAGGGCAAAGGGGGCGGGGGGAGGGGTGACACCTGTAGTTGACATTTGCCATAGGCTAGATTAAATAGATTAAATTCACATGAATTCATTTGAATAAATTGAATAAAAGTAAACATTATTTGGGCATTAAATAGGGTATATTTGGGCAGAGTCAAGTTGCCAGAGGAGCTGCTGCTCGATCTGAGAGTCTGTCCGACTAGCAGATACCTCATACTTCTTCTTGGCATCTCCATATTGAAAATAGATTCTTTGATAGACAACAACATTTGTTGTGCGAATTGCTTAAAGCTCAAATCTGATCGCCTACATTTTGGAGCTGGGAGAACTCAGAATACATGCTTGGGCAATCGATGCATATTGCCTTCGATGGATCAAGAATCTATATAGGAGCCGAGTGGAGTCCGAGTGGAGGCTTCCAGTCTGCTTCCTCCACTCTCTCTCTCTCTCTCGCTCTCTCCATGCTCATACCCATCTTCGCCCATCTTGTACAGGGTATGAAAGGGGCAGAGCGACAAGAGTTTTCTTTGTTTCGGTTCGCGAGTCGAGCACTTAAAGAGACACACACAGTTTGTGGCAGCACATTTTGTCGGCACCGGAAATGTAACAGAGAATTAAACAAACACATGAAACATTGTCACTTGTTGTACCCTGCACTTGCGTGGGCTCTGTGTGTGGGGTATATTGGCTAGGGCAGCAGCGAATCAAATCAAATTAAAAACTTGTTCTTACACAGATTCTTGTTCGTCTAATATTATGTAGCAGAGGGCAGAGGGCGCCTACCCAAGGGTCAAACAGGCCCCTGTGTCTGCCTTTGCCACTGTCTCCGCCCCTGTCTCTGCCTCCGCCCCTGCCCTTGTCTCTGCCTTTGCCCCCGTCTCTGCCCCTGTCTCTGCCTCTGCCCCTTTCTCCGCCCTTGTCTCTGCCTCCGCCTAGTCTCTGTCTCAGCCTTTGCCCCCGTCTCTGCCCCTGTCTCTGCCTTTGCCCCCGTCTCTGCCCCTGTCACTGCCATTGCCCTTTCTCTGCCCCTTTCTCCGCCCCTGTCTCTGCCTTTTGACCAACTGCTTCTGAGGTTTTTGGCCACATTATAGTTTGGTGCCTTACATAACGAAAGTGCGACCATAACTATGCATAACTGCGACTGTAACTACGGCTTATGTGTGTGTGCGTGTGTGCTTGTGTGCTTGTGTGTTTGTGTGTGTGTGTGTGTGTGTGTGTGCGTGTGTTGTTTAACGGTACAGCAAGTGTACAACAAGCAGCAGCAGCAGCAGCGACAGCTCATTGCGAGGGTTGCTCGAGGCTGGCACCCGGAAAAAAAAAACCCAAAATCTTTCAAATGCGCCCTTGAGCCGCAGGCAGACAGACGGACGGACAGACAGCCGGCCGGCCAGACGGACGGACAGGAAAACTCTCGGGAAATATCCTGAGAAGCGAGAAGAAGAATAATGACAGCAACAATTGCAGCAGCAGCAGGTAGCCAGCTGCTTGTACTCTCTTTGCGATGCAGAAACGGGTATATGGGTTACGGACAAAACTGGCCGTGAAAATATGGCCTAGCTGGCCGAACGGGCGAATACTCTAATTAGGCTAATCTAGGTGTGATGTATCGAATAATTGGGCAGACACTCGTTTTTGGCGTTCATTAATAAATAAGCAAATGATAACAAAAATAAACAAGCAAGAGGCTCTAGTCGGGAGTTCGCGACTAGGCTATACCCTGAGCCCTCTTCTGCCAACTCGAAATGCTGCTCGCGCTTGGCGAGAGAAACTTGATAAGCATATGCTATGCAAGCGGCTGCATGTCCACTAGCCATCAAAATCTAAGAGTTTTGCTCATACAACAGAATTTCGTCGTCGATTTTTATCGATTACTTGGAAACGTGGCAAGTTATCGATTATCGGAAATCAACTCGAACTGGGCGAGCACTAGGCGGAGCCACGTACTAGATTTCAGCTAGGTTCTGAGATTCTTGCATTCATGCATACGGACGGACGGACGGACGGACGGACGGACAGACGGACGGACGGATGGACAGATGGACGGACGGATGGACGGCCTGATCGACTCGGCTGTTGATGCTGATCAAGAGTATATAAACTTTATGGGGTCGGAGATGCTTCCTTCTGCCTGTTACATACATTTGCACAAATACATTATACCCTTTTGCCCATTTTTAATGGGTTCAGGGTAAAAGAAAACTAAAATAAATCCAGACTTATTGGCCACGCAACTAGCTTAAGCTCCACAGAATCCTCGCCTTACCCATCTGACTATCGATGCAGGCAGCTGTGACTACCCCAACTGTGAACAGAGTATACAGGGTATTTCGTTGCCGTCGGCGCTTTGCCCGTTCGACCAAATGTTCCCGCTTGCCTTTCTGCCCGTCTTTAGCCTTCTTTTTGTTAGCCCGGCCAACTGCACTTCACTTCGCAGCCACCCGCTGCTTATGCAACTCCTCCCCCCCTCTCTCTCTCTCTCACTCTCTCACTCTCCCTCTCTCTCTCTGTCTCTCTCCCACACTCTAGTTGCCTCTGAACTGCAAATTCGTCTCATTTCTTTTGTCGCAAGCTTCGTTTAACATTTAATTGAATTTGCCGCGGCTGCCTTTTAACTTAATTATGTCAGTCAACGTTGCAGCACACACACACACACACACACACACACCAGCACACACACACACACAGCGAGCAATTGTTATTGCTTTAATTTCAATGCGGAAAAAGCAGAAATTGTATATACACCTGCGCATTTGCATTTTGTTTGTTATAGAAAAGCTGAAATGTTTGATTTGAAACGATTTTATGCTAATTGATTCGATGAATGCTGTGCAGGGGTGGGGGATGAGGGGAGCGGTAATGGGGCGAGGGGAGGGGAAGACTTGTCACTAAGAGCGACAACAAATATGCGCAGCTGGGCGGCGATTGCGAGCTCAGGCACGAGCATATCAATAACAAGAAGAAGCAGAGGAAGAAGAAGAAGAAGCAGAAGAAGAGGAAGAAGAGAAAGAAGAAGAAGAACAACAACAACAAGTGCGGCAACAGGTTGAGCATAAATGATGACCAAAAAGTTTTTCTTTTCTTTATAAACTTAATTTACAATTTTTTGGTTTTCAATTTATATTTTCTTGCGTTTCTTCTTCTTCTTCATCATCGTCTTCTTCTTCGCCTTCGTCTTCGTCTTCTTGTTGTTGTTGGAAGGGAAATTCGGCGCTGGCAACTTTCACACAGTTTTCGGACTTTTCCGCAACAGCAACAACAACAACAAATTGATTGAATATTATTTTCTTTAATTTTCACCTGTTTCTTTTTTTTTGGCTTTGTGCAGCCCAAGTTTGTCGCCTAAGTCTTTTGTTTTTGCCCCCAAAGAGTTGTTTATGTAATACAAAAAAAAAACAACCGCAAAATGTGTGTAAAAGAAGCGCAAAATGTGGTCGCAGAAAAAAAAAGCACATCAAATGTGGACAGAAATGAAATATAATTAAATGAAGGCAGCTGCGAGAGGGCAGATGTGGAGAGGGGAGAGGGGGGGGAGAGCACAGCTCGCGCTTAAACTAAGGGCAACTGCGATCGGTTTCCTGTTCGCTTGCTCGCCACATAATCAATCCACATCGATGTCGAATCGACATGCCCGACCAGACCAAGAAAGGAGGTCGTTAACGCGGCGTGGAAATAATGCCCAAAAGCGCGCCACCTCCAGCCCGAGCACGTGCTAAATGCCACGCCCACGCACTAGCTAGCTGCCGAAATGAGCCCAATTAATGCGAAACATTTAATTTAGTTTGGCTCCAAATTTGATCAACTGGCGCCCACGCTGGAAGCCAACGGGCCAACGGGCCAACGAGCGGAAGTGCAAGTCGAAGCATGACAAATGCTGCGCTGCCTACGCAGCTTGTCTATGTGTGTGTGCGTGTGCGTGTGTGTGTGTGTGTGTGGGCGTAAGCAATAGCCAAAACAATGACCAAAGCCCAAATGGCTTCAGTTTCAAGTGGGAAAGGCAACCAAAGCGAACCGCACCGAACCGAGCATGAACTAAAAGAAAGACATAAACAAAAAGATATAGAAAAAGCTAAAGCTAAAGCTAAAGCTAAAGCTAAAGATAAACACAAAGACAAAGGCAAAGGCAAAGACAAAGCCTAGGTAATAGGGCTTGAGGCTCCAGTGAAAGGCGGGCAGATCCTGCAGACCCTTCGCTTTGGAAGTCTACCCTTTGAAATCATAATAGAACATGAACTAGTTCTCCAGCTTCTACTTGCATATTTCTACTCCTTTCCTGTTTCCTTAAAGGCGTTCCCGGAGTTGGCTTTGGCTCAGCAGGAGAATCTCCTTCAAGTAGTTATTCCAAGACAAAGGCAACGTTTAAGTGATAGAGCCTCAAGAGAAAGATGGGCAGACCTTGCAGATTCTCTTCTTCTGATTATATATTTGCCTTTGGAGTCAATCCTGGACTAGTTCTCCAGTTTCTCCTCTTTTCTTTGTTCCTATGAAGTGTTTTCTTAAAGGAGCTCAGACTTGGCTTTGGCAAAGTTAAAGTAATAGAGCCTCAAGCCTCAAGAGAAAGATGGGCAGACCTTGCAGATCCTCTTATGATCATGGATTCGTCTTGGGAGTCAATCCTAGTTCTAGCTTCTACTTCAATGTTTCTACTCCTGTCCCCTGTTTCTTTGTTCCTATGAAATGTGTGAAAGGAGTCCAGGCAAGGCTCTTGATATCAGGAGATTCTCCTCAAGAGCCTCAAGAGAAAGGTGGGCAGACCTTGCAGATTCTCTTCTGGTCATGGATTCGTCTTGGGAGTCAATCCTGGACTAGTTCTCCAGCTTCTACTTCCACATTTCTACTCCTTTCCCCTGTTTCTTTGTTCCTATGAAATGTTTCCTTAATGGCGTCCAGGCAAGCCTCTTGATATCAGGAGATTCTCCTCAAGAGCCTCAAGCCTCAAGAGAAAGGTGAGCAGACCTCTGATCATGGATTCGCCTTGGGAGTCAGTCCTGGACTAGTTCTCCAGCTTCTACTTCCACATTTCTACTCCTTTCCCCTGTTTCTTTGTTCCTATGAAATGTTTCCTTAATGGCGTCCAGGCAAGGACTCTCGAGACTCTCCTTCTAGAGCTTATAAAATCCCAATAGAGCATGGACATGGCAAATCTTTAGCTTCTACTGTTCATATTTCGACGACAATTCTACGACTCCTGTTACCTCTTTCCTATGAAATGTTTCGCCGAAGGAGCTCAGACTAGGCTCTGCTCAGAAGAAGACGCTTCTGCCAAAACTTATTCAGCTTGCAGCTGGAATTAGCTTGTTTCTCGTTTGTCTTAGCTGAAAACTGGCTCGTGCCCGTCGAGTCCAGCTTAGAATCGTGTTCACAGCGCTGCAGCTGTGCATTTTGGCTAACCAAAATCTCTGTGTGTGTGTGTGTGTGTGTGTGTGTGTGTGGACTTTGTGGCTTTCAACCAGTTTGGCGATTATCTGTCGAGCTTAGCTGATTCGCAGTCGGCTCGCTAGAGTTGGCAGTTGCTCCAGTTCCATTCCATTTAATGGAACTGCGCAGCATTAGACGCGTGTCACGTGGCATTGCGAAGTGCGTCCGTTGAAGGGAACGGACGGCTTGACCGAAGCCCAGCTGCAATTGCCCAACTCATTTAGCATAATTAGCTGGCCAGCCTGATGGCAGATCTCCTTCTGGCTGCTGCCAAGTCATGAGTCATGAGTTGAACTCTGACAGCAGCAGCAGCAGCAGCAACAACAACAATTGCGAGACGAAACGAAACGAAGCACAGACAAAAGTAAAGATCAAGAGTCGAGCCAGGCGGGTTTCGGTTGTCGGTTGTCGGTTGTCGGTCTTTGGGGCCTCAGTTCGACTCGACTCGACTTGGCTTTGATCTGCTCTGCTCTGCTCTGGTCTGGTCCGCGCTGACTGCAGCAGATCTTTAAATGTGTCCGAAACCGGCTGCGGCCGCAAAGCTCGGCAACAAATTCGTTGTGTTTTTGTGGCTGGGCAACATTTGTGGCCAGCTACAAAACTGGTTTTCGTTTTGGCCACAAAACTCTTTGGCCACTTGGCTTCTCTTGAGTCCAACACACACACACACACAGAGAGATCTTTGCCAAGATGGCGTCGAGCGCAACCGGTTTAAGGCTTTGCCTTGCCTCTTGTTATACACACAGAGATTTTGTAGAGATTTGCGCGTGTGCCCCTGTGGCTCCCCTTCACATGTCTCCCCTCACCCCCCCTCTCTCTCTCTCTCTCTCTCTCTGACTAATGGCTAATGCTTTTTTCTTGCTTCTCGCGGTCTCTTTGCAGGTCTTGTGGCACTTGGACGCCTTCCGACGCTCGTTCCGGGGCCTCAATCAGCACGTCTGCGGCGGCCAAGATTGCATTTTCTGTGCGCTGAAGGTGAGTGACACAGCTAAGCGCGGCACTTTTCGATATTCGTTCTAGTCTGGACACGAACCAGACACGTCTATTTACTTTTTGGCATTGCAAATGGTTTCCCATTTAACATTTAAATACATGCATTTTATTGTTTTTTGCAGCTTTTACTTCATTTAGCTAATGATTTAATATTCTTTTCATAAATTACAATAACTAAATGTATATTATTCGTTGTGTATGTTTGTTTGAGAAGCTTGATTGGCGACATACATATACATATACATATACACATACATATCTGCTCGTGTATGCCCGCATCGAAACACACAAAATCTGACAGTTAAATAATTATTCGTGATCTCCACTCAAGATCGCGTCATTCCGGCGTTTAAAACCAGATAAATTTATATATTTAAAACACTTTTTAAAAAGGACCTAGACTCCCCTTTATCATACTGTGAACAGAGTATGGCGCAGTCGGATGCAGTCGTTTTTGATTCCTTTATATACATATATATACTGTGTATCTATATATTTTACATATATATTTATATATTTTGTATTTTAAAAAGTGCTTTGCAGCTTTTTATTCAGTTTGTAATTGAAATTAAAAATTTGTGTTGCCTACTTTTAGCTGCTGGCAAAATTACTTTGCTGTGTGCTTGAAATTGCAAAGTGAACAGAGTATTGCGCAGTCGGGAGCAACGTTTTTGATTGCTTTAAAACTAGATTCCTTTGTTTACATATATAAATTATGTTTATATATATATTTTATATTAAAAAGTGCTTTGCAGCTTTTTATTCAATTTTAAATTGAACGTTCAAATTTTTCATTGCCTACTTTTAGCTGCTGGCAAAATTACGTTATGCCTCAAAATGTGTTGCGTGCTTTTGAGCGCAGCTCTAAAAAACTGAAAATATAGCAATTAAATGCCCAGGGTCAGTCAGGCACTTAGACAGCCAGACGGACGGACGGACGGACGGACGGACAGACGGGCGGACAGACGGACGGACGGACGGATGGACGGACAGCAATTTTCCCAGTCTCTGGTCTGTCTTCGGGCCGGGTTGATTTTTCCTGCGCCGCTTGTAGATTTTAATTGCCGCGACGCCTTTCGTTCGTCCGACAGTTGCCAAATCATTTTTTCACACGCACACACACACACACCCATACACAGATTGTGCGGATCGTCAGTCTCAAGTGCGTGTTTCCCATTTCCATTGCACGAAAATTCCCACAGCTGGTCTAGAATCCCGCAACACATTTGCCCCTGGCAGCTAGGTGCATCTGCATCTGCATCTGCATCTGCTGCGTCTTGCAGTTTGTATTTTCCATTGCAGCGAAACAAATCAAAATCAAAAATCTGTCACCTTTTCAGCTCTCTTGTCTGCTGCTGCCTGACCTGTACCTGTGCCTGTGCCTGTGCCTGTCCTGGGCCACGCCCCATTAATAAAGCGTTGACAGCCCCCTGAGCATGTCCTGCGTGAAACTTTAATTGCCCGCTTGATTAATGTTGCATGCCGTCCGCGTTTAGTGTCATGTTCAGTTCTCACCCAATTATGCAAATTATGCGCTGGCCAGCCAAAAAAACCTACCCCCAGCACCCCGACTCGAAGAGAGCGCGCAAGTTTGTTGCTTCAGTCATTCGTTTTGGCCCCTGACATGCATAGAAGTCAATAAACTTCAGTCGCAGTCGCAGTCGCAGTCGCAGTCGCAGCGTATCCTCCTACTCCTACAACGGCAACAAATTTCCATAAAATGAAAACAACTTTAGAAAAAGGCGGCAGCAGAAGACAAAGACGAGGCTGGAAAAGCGTTTGGCCCAGGCAGCAGCAGCCACATCTTCTTCTTCTACTTGTTCTTCTTTATCTGCTGCTGCTGCTGCTTCTGCTGCTTCTTCTTCGTGCTGCTTCGTGTTAACCCGTAGGCAACAGGCAGCTCGACGACGACGACGACGACGACGACGTCGCTGTGGAAAACTCAGCGCCTTCGCCTTTGCGACGCGACTGTACTTTTCGTGTCGGCTCGCGGCAGAGCACAGGGTGTTTATCAGCTAACAACTCCTGTGCTCCCGCTCTCTCCCGCTCTCTCTCTCTCTCTCTCTGTGTGTTGATGACGTCGCTGCTTGTTTGGCCGAAGTGGAAAGTGTTCCCCCCGGCCCCCCCCTGACTTTGCTGTTGCTGCTTGTTTGTTTGTTTTGACTCTTTGTTTTCTCGTGAGCCCCTTCTGTACCTTCTGCACCTTCTTCACCCGATCGCCGGTTGCCATAGAGCCGTCGACTCCCCACTCGCGTCTTCTGTTTGCTGCCACATATTAAACGACAACAACAACTGCAACAACAACAACAACTGCAACTGACAACCCCTTTTTTCGTTTGTGTGGCTCTTGTTTGTTGCTGGCTTTGGCTTTGCATTAATTATGTTTCTGCCCTTTTCCACTTGTCGCTGCTAAATTAATTTTAACTGCCCCCCTGCCCAGCCCTGCATCGCCCCCACTCTAAATCTAAACTCCCACCCATTGGCAGGCAGGTTCCCAGCTGCCAGTTCTGGGTTCCCAGTTTAATTATGAGCAGCAGCGAAAAGTTGACGCACCAGCCAGAACAACTAGCCAAAGAGGAAGCCGTCTCAAGACATTGGCCCTCTGAGAAACTCCCACGCGATGGCTGTAAAACAATTCAGATCGCAGATCGCAGATCTCTCTCTCTCTCTCCCTCTCTCTCCCTCTCCCTCCCTCTCTCTCCGTCTCTCTCCCTCTCTATATGTATGTAGCATGTGGGCCCAGTTCTAAGTTGATTGTTTCTTTATTTTCATGGCCATTTGGCCTCTCTCCCTCTCTCTCTCTCTCTCTCTCTCTCTCTCCCTCTCTCGTGCTGGCTAAATGAAAAATGGTCTCGTCAAGTCGTTTAAGTGAAATTTGAACGCTTCAATGCGCAATTCCCACAACCTCAGTCGCCTCCTGTCTAAGGACAAACTCATTAAGGGCTCGCGTCTCTTTGCAATTGATTCTGAGCAGCGCTTTTCTGTGCCCAAATTCGACGAGTACAATGACTTGTTAAAGCTGGATGCAGTTAAAGTCTGTGCCACTTTGATAAGCCCAAAGTGGGCGGGGTTTTCTTTACCTGTTAAACATCTAATCTCGACTCCAGAACAAATCTGAATGCAAACAAACAGAAAGTGCACTTGGGGCATGCGATTTGGGCATTTCTCTGCGTATTTATTTACTCGTTTGTTTTTTTTTGTTTTTTTTTTTTCTTTTCGTGCTATGTTTCGTTTTGTTTATACGCATGCTATTTGCTCTTGGCTCGGCTCGGGCGGCCATAAAACTGGGAAATTAACATGAACATGAAGCAGCGACAAAGCAAAGCAAACGATCATCTGATCAGAGCACGAGCATGCCGGCGTTAATCAGTCCAGTAGCAGAGATCTCCGCCGGCAACTGGCAGCCGGAGCAGCACATGATGATGCTGTTGCCGTGCAATCAAGGCGGAGTCTGCGCCTCCGTCTCCGTCTCCATCGCCGTCTGATTCATCTCGCCAGCCGAAAGTTGCACACAGCTCCACAGCTCAGCATTTGTGACTCGCATGCATATTAAATCGTTTATTATTATACGCATTTAGCTGAATGTGTGCCGTCGACGTGTTGGCTGAAGGTTGTGCGACGGCCAGCGCTTATCGCAGTTCGTGAATTTTTTGGCATTTCTTCAGCCATGGGAACAACTACTTAGCCAAGATAAGCCAGACGAACAGCTGCAGCTGCGTCGGGAGCTTCTGATCTGTTTGAGGCTTTCGGTTCTTCAATATGACAAAAAGTGTGCACATATAAATGCCTTAAGAGCTGGCAACATGCTCTGCATATTGTTTTACTTTGACTTTGTGCCCTTTTTTTTTTTTGATCATATTCCTATTCTGCTCTCGAATCAATTAGTTCGCTTGTGATGTTAGATTATCAATCGGTTGTTTTTTTTTTGTGGTTGCTTTGGTTTCTTATAAGCCTTGGCTGCCAGCTCTTGTTGGGGCCTAGCCCTGCTTTTACTCCGTTTAGGCCCAATGCCAATCAATCAATTGTTGGCTCTCAAATTGGTGAGTCACAAACTGGCGACTGGAGTCGAATGGACCCAGATGCAGCAGCAGCAGCAGCAGCAGCAGCAGCAGCACAATGCAGTCCATTTATGTTTCTGTGTCTTTGGGTTTTGAGTCATGGCCAGCAAAAGAAGATGCTTTTAGAGCTTTTGTAGAGAGAGAGTGGGAGAGTGGGAGCGGGGCGAGGCGAGGCGAGGCAGCAACAAAAACGTGCAACATGAACGTGCTGTGGCTTACTTTTCACCTACAACAAACAGCAGCAAGAACTGGCCAAGTTGTCTTTGGGTTTTTGTTGTATTTGTGGGTCGATCGATTGTTGTTGAGGCTCGATCGTTGATCGCCCTTTGCTGCTGGCGTTTTGCCAGCCGCTCGCTATGCTGCGGCATTTCCGCTTAATGCTGACTCAACAGACGCAGCATTGGCCATGGCCAAGAAGAAGCAGAAGAAGTCGTTCGAACTGTGGGCTGTTGGGCCTAAGCCCAAGCCAAGCTGTTTGCCCACAGCCCTCTCTCCCTCTCTCTCTCTCTCTCGCTCTCCCAGTCTCTGCTGCTCGGTTTCTAATGCCAATTAAGGCGCTGCCACGCCCACTGGTCTCGCAAAGTGGCAACTGGTTAACTGGTTTTTTGCGCCCTTTTCGCTGTCAAACGCTGTCGCTTCCATTTCCATGTTCATTTCCATTTGTCATTTGAACCGCGGCAAATCTGTGGCCACAGGGTGACCCAAGCGAGCGAGCCACAGCCAGAGAGCCAGAGAGCGAGCGACTTGTTTACCTGCGCAAGCAGTTTACGTTTACGTTTTTACCTGTTTACCTGTCTCCTCCTCCTCCTCCTCCTCCTCCTCCTCCTCCTCCTCCTCCGTCTGGCTGGCCTACTGCAGCACGCAAAACTCCCCCGAAATCTCGAGTTGGAGGGCGACTTGTTGTTGGCTCAGGTGAGCTCAGGTGAGCTGCAGTCGCGTCGACTGCCAGTGCTGCCCGCCGTCGGTCGCTGAGAGTAGCTGAGAGTAGCTGAAAGTAGCTGAAAATAGCTAAAAATAGCTAAAAATAGCTGCATTTAGCCATTAACAAAGCTAACTTTAGAGTCTCTTCGGCAAGCCTTACAGTCTCGCCTTGCATGTGTGCCATTATTTTGGTCACCAGTGTTTTGGCACAAGAAAATATCAGCAAAATCAGCTGCCACATTTGGCTAGAAAACAGCTAAATTGGCCAACAGTCTCGGGCTGTTGATATAACCGAAGTTCTTGTCTCTATTGTCTCGTTGCCCAAACCGGTCGTCGCCTCGCTCTCTCGCTCTCCCGCTCTCCCGCTCTCCCTCTCGCTCTCCCTCTCGCTCTCTCACTCGCTCGCGCTCGTTGCCCGCGCTTGGCCTGGCCAAGAGAAACGAGTTTCAGTTGCGAGCCAATTTTTGTAGCGCGTGGACGTCGCAGCGCGCAAATCAAACGGCGAGTCACAGCACAGAAAAAAAAAAAACTCGATTATCGAAACGGGAATCCGAAACTCCGACGCGAAGAAACAAAATCAAATCAAAAACGCGCCAAACGCAAAACCAAAATTTGTAACGCGTTTTATTTCGTACATTTTTTTTGTTCGTTCTTCTTGTGTGTTGTGGCCAAAAAAAGTTGCCCACAAGCAACAGGCATAGTTCTTATTATTATTATTATTATTATTATTGCGCTTGGCACTTGGGATTTATTCAACGGATCAACGGATCAACGGATCGATCGCATTGGATCGCTGGACTAGGTCGAAATGTCAGCGTAAGTTTGGCCAAAAAGTTGCCGTTGCCCGTGAGCTGAGACGCTGCCGCTGTCCGCTAGTTGAGTTTTTGGCCTTTTGTCTTGAAGCAGAAGAAGACGAAGAAGACGAAGAAGAAGAAGAAGTTGAGATATTCAATAAACTTGGCTTTAACTAGCCGCGGGCCGCGCAGCCTAACAGTTCCGTTTGTCGCTTCGGCCTTTTGTCTTCGCATGTAAATGTCTGCTTGGCTGATTACGATTACGATTTTGATTCTCTTAATAATTAACTGAAGCTGTCGAGCTGGCTTCAGCTTCAGCTCCAGCTGCGGCTTCAGCTCTGGCTGCGGCTTTTCTCAGGCCGCGCGCGCCTTTCCCTAGGGAAAAGGCAGCCAAAAGCACGCGATGGCCCTGGCCAACACACAACATTTGAATTGCAAAGCCATCAAGAGCGGCCACTTAGCTGTTGCAGTTGCAACTAGCTGGCTGCCCGGCTGCCCGGCTGCCCACTTGACATGCAGGCGACGCGCCAAAAACAAAAGACTTAAGCAACGAACTGTCTGCCTGCCTTTTGGGCATGTGTCGCAAGTCCAACATGTTGCCGTTGCCGTTGCCGTTGCCGTTGCTGTTGCTGTTATTATTATTATTGTGGGCAGCCTAAGCGCCTGCAGTTGCATATTAATAGCCATGCCACGCCCCGCGCCGCACCGCCCCCATCTACTGCTGGGCACAACAAGTGCCAGCACCAAAATATTTATGGCTAATTCTTGAAATGCTGGCGCATGTTTGGCATATGTAAATGGCTCGACTTGGCCCCCACTCGAGCCACTCGAGCCGCTGCTGCCCACGCCGCAGCCCCAATTGGCAGCCTTCTCACGTGCCGCGAACAAGTTCTTTGCAATGCTTATTAAGCGCTTTAGGCAGTCGCCCTGCCCCCCGACCTGTCCCCCTTTTGCTGTCTGACAGCCTGACAATCGATTTAAAATCTGAAGCCTCTATTGTCGAGAGAGAGAGAGAGGGGGGGAGAGAGGGGGAGAGGGGGCGGGTGCTAGCTAATGGCCAGCTGCAGTTGTTGTTGTTGTTTCTGTTTTTTTTGTGATTTCGTCTCACATATATATATCTACCTGCCTCTGCCTCTGCCTCTGCCTGTGCCTTGTGTCTGCCAGCTGCAGCTAGACAAGAACTGAGCTCTAGATACAATTGCCAATCTCAGCTGCTGCTGCTGCTGCTGCTGCTGCTTTTTGGCTGCTGTTGCAATTGCGGAAGCAGCAGCAACAAGAACAAGAACAAGAACAAGAACAATGGCAGCTTGTGGGCCAGGCTAAAAGCCCCCGCATAATGCCATAAATCAGCAGCAGCAACAAAATGGGAATATAAAAAGAAGAAAAAAAAAAAAACTAAATGAAATTAAATATGAATAAAAGTCAACGCAGGCAGCTGCCAAGTTGTTAACTCGTTTTTGCATGCAGCTCAAAGCGAACTAGCTAAAAGCAGTTCTCTCTCTCCTCTCTATGTGTGTGTGTGTTAGTGTTAGTGTGTGTGTGTTGGTGTGTGTGTGTGTGTGTGTGTGTTAGTGTGTGTGTGTGTGTGTGTGTGTGTGTCAGTTTCAAGGACTGCCAGTAAATGTTGGCGCTGCGCAAAAGTCAATTCCACTCAGTTTGCCATTTGACAGAATGGTTTCAAGTGCTCGCCAGCCATAATTACAACAACAACAACAGCGACAACAACAACAACAGCAACAACAACAGCAACAACAACAACAACAACTAGTCCCAAATCCCGAGCTGCTGCGGCTGCTGCTGCTGCTGCTGGCAACTGTTTGTCTTAGCCATGACCAACAAAATCGCAGCTCACGCGTATCTTTGGCCAATTGCACAAAAGGCGCGCAATTGCCAGACAAATCATTTTGGCCACTTGCTGACCAATTGTGGGCGTGGCTCGCCGCCACAGCCCTTGCCCACCTGCGGCTAATTGAAAACTAAAAAGCGTGACGCACAGCGCACTTAACCGAACTAATTAAGATGCAACTGTTGCGGCTGACCCAACCAAGCAACAATTTACAATAAGTCACAGCCAAGTGACACACACACGCACACACACACGCACACACACACACGCACACAGACGAGCTGGAAAAATAATTAACTTCAAATAAGCGCAGCGCCCAAAAAATACAAAAACTACACAACGGCAACAACTGTTTCAGTGTCCACTTCCGTTTGCCGGGCTTTTCCGTCAATTAAACAGTTTTTCCAGTGAAAAGCAACAAAAAAAAAAACCAAACACACACACACACACACACACAGACGCACACTAAGTGCAGGCAACTTGTTCTGGGTACATTGTGCAGCACTTGGCAATTAGCTGGAAATCCATAAAGATATTTATATATATATATATATGTGTATGTATATATATATATCTGTAGCTAAGTATGTTTATTGAGATTTAGCCATGCTTAACTATGCTAATTGGAGACTCTTAGAATCCAGGCACTTCAACGTTTATTCAATGCGCATTCGCAGCCACATTTTGATTCGCAGCCAAGCGGCGGCACAGTGGCGGCCAAAACAGTTGTCACACCTTTAAACAGGCAGCAGCTGCCGCTGAGCTGAGCTGAGCGCCAAAAGTTGACTCAGTTGTAGCCAGTTGACAATTGTCAAGTGTGCTATATAATTACAACAACAACAACAACAACAACAATTGTGAATCGAGCAATAACATAACGTAAAGTACACACACACACACACACACACACACACACACACACACATGCAAACATATGTGTAAACATATTCGTATTTGTATAGACACGCGTATATTTGGGCTGTTCGATTGCCTTTGTTGACTGACACAACAGCTTGAAAGAAAAACGTGCAAGAAAGGCCCAGCCGAAGTTTTAATACCCTTTAACATATTGCTCATCGAGCTTTGCTGCGTATCTAAAGAGCGCACGGGTAATTAGTTGATGCCGAGGTATGATTGAGATATTTTGATAAACAAAAAAAATAACAGAAACGACTTTTCGACCGTTCGATCGTTCCTATGGCAGCTATTTGATATAGCGCTACGATCCAGTCGATGCCGAGATATATGTCGAGATATAGCTTTAAGACTGAGAGACTAGTTCGCATAGAAACAGACAGACAGACGGACGGACGGACGGACGGACGGACGGACGGACGGACGGGCGGACGGACGGGCGGACGGACGGACTTGGCTATATCGACTACTGATCAAGAATATATGTATATATACTGTAAGGGCCCGGCGATGTCTCCTTCTGTGCGCTACACAACTCGAGACATAATCAGAATACCCTTCTCTGCAAGGGTAACAAACAAATTATAAGCTAAAGAACAAGAGCAACAACAAGAGCAACAACAACAACAATAGTTGTAATTGGCACTGTTAAAAGCAAAAGTGAAAAAAAGGCACTTTAATACCATATGCCGCATATGGCGCGTCATTTGGACGCCCCTCTCGAGAGACGCCCCTCTCCTCTACCCTGTGTCTCTGGCCTGTGTCAGGTTCAGCTTTCAGCTTTCAGGGCGACGTCAGCAAATGCTGACCAGCAACAGATCCAGAGGCCAGCCCCAAAACAGGCCCCATGCGCTGTTGTAACATTAGAACTGGCTCTCTATCTATCTATACACTTATATATATATATATATATATATATATATCTGCCGCGTTGGCAGTTTTCAGAGACTCTGTTCAAAGCAGCTAAATGGGGTATATTGGCGCGCTCAAATTTGGCAAGCAGATTACATACAAGCTGCCCCGCAGTTGGAGCTTGCTCTAAGGCACAGTTTGAAAGTCACTTGAAAGTCAATTACAGTCTTAGAGTCTTCCCTTTTCTTCTTATATACATTGGCCCATAGCTCCAAATGTAGTCAAATTTGGCAAACCGATTACATACAAGCTGCCCTGCAGTTGGAGCTTGCTCTAAGGCATAGTTTGAAAGTCACTTGAAAGTCAATTACAGTCTAAGAGTCTTCCCTTTTCTTCTTATGTATATTGGCGCGCTCATAGCTCCAAATGTAGTCAAATTTGGCAAACAGATTACATACAAGCTGCCCTGCAGTTGGAGCTTGCTCTAAGTCACAGTTTGAAAGTCACTTGAAAGTCAATTACAGTCTTAGAGTCTTCAGCCGCTTGACAGGGCATTGATCAGTCGTTAATACGCAGTGACTGCAGTGTACTCCGTTTGCAGTTGTCAACTTGCAATTTGATTTTTGGCACACACACACTCACACACACAACACACACACACTCACACACACAACACACACTCACACACACACTCACACACACACTGAGAGGGTAGCCTCGTGAAGCTTGGATCTTGGGGATAGCTGAGCTGGACCGGTTTGTTGGGCAAAAAACTTTCGGCCCGTGTTGCCAAAAAAAAAATGAGGTCGTCTTGTCAAAAGCAAAAGCGAAAGTTCAACGCGTTGGTTCTGGTTTCTTTCTCGCTTCGCTGACCCCCCCCCCTTCCACACCCCTCCTCTCCGCCTCTCCTCTTCTCGCCGGATGAGTCGCCAGTCCCAACCTCTCACCTGTCGCCTGTCGCCGGGCTTAGGGTGTGCCGAAAAAACTAGCCGCGTGCTGGGCAACCTGTGCAGCTGTTATCGCTCATCAAGCGTACGATAACGAGTGCCCGGCTTTGTCCGGCTCTGTCCGGCTCTGTCCGGCTCTGTCCGGCTCTTTGTCTTTGCGGTTCGCGTGACCAGCCGAAGTCCAAGTTCAAATGGGTTTCAATTGGCAGCTCGAGCTGGCATTTGCGGTTCTTCATGCACTTTGCAAATATGCGACTTCCTTTCACGAGCCAATTGTTTGGGGGCTGACGCTTCACTTTTTCGCCTTACTTTAAATACCCTCGACGCAAGCTAAGCCAACGATCGGGTATATACGATGGCGTTGACTTATGCAACAGACCTAGAATATGGTATTCTCCCACAGCAGCATAGGTTGTTATTGAAAGGCATGGAATTCTGCGTGAATGTGAATATGAATATGAATATGAATATGAATGTGAATATGAATATCGGACTCACTTCTAGAATTGTAAGAGTCTTGCGCTTTGACTTGCGAATTCCGCTGGGAGTTCCATAAGGATCGGAATGTTTGTAGGGTATTTGCCAGTCGAGCACGCACTTTTTAAGCTGCTTACCTTTTTGCACTTGTTTTTTTTTTTTCCATTTTGTCGAGTCTTTCGTACATGCACTTCCGTTTGACTACGTCAACGAGTTTTGCATGTCGCTTCCTCTCCCTGGACCCTGCGCCTAGCTCGGCTCCGTTTAGCCAGCCGCCGCATCGTTATCGCACTTAATCGATGTCGCCATCAACGTCAACTTGAACATCATTATCATTATGATTGTCATTATAATCGTCGTTGTCGTCGTCGTCGTGGTTGTTATCGTTTGGCCTGCGGGCGAGCGGGCGCGAGGGCGCGCGGGCGAGCGGACGGCGAAGCAAGTGAATTTTCAGACGGCGTCAACTGAATTTGCGTTCTTCTTCTTTCAAGCAGAGCCGCGCCAGGCAAGAGCAGGAGCAAGCATTAATTAGATCGATAGCAGCAGAGGGATCCAATCAAGCATGATCAAGTTCCGCTACAAGCGAAAGGAGCCCAGCAACCTGGTTGCCAGCAGCTCGCCATCGACGAGCAGCACCAGCACAACCACCATCACAGTCCCGGCCACGGCCCCGGCCCCAGCCCCGACGGTTCCGACATCTGTGGCGTCGCCGCTGCAGCAGCTGATTAGCAACAATGGCACCTTGCCGCGGAGCAGTCCCAGGAAGCTGCTGCTGGAGGCGGGCGATTGCCACAATCGATCGGCGACCCTGACGCGCCAGAGCAAGCCGAGCAAGCCGAGCAAACAGCAGAACGTCTGCGCCCTGGCCAAGGTATCCAGCAGCGTGGAGCTCGCGGTGCTCGGCTACAGCAGCAGCGGCAACGGCTCGACTGCCGTCGAGCGGGATCGCTGCATCAATGCGGTCATTGTAAGTCCCGATCCGGTTCCATCCATTTGCAATGCCAAGCCCCATATACTAGCTATAAATAACAAATTTATATATATATACTGGTTCGCTAATCCTTCCATCTCTGTACCAGGAATTGTTCCAGCAGCTGCAGACCAGCTCGGAGCCAGCTCTGTGCCCGGAGCCACTGCGTCGCGCCTTGGCCAGCGGCCCGCTGGCCGGTCGTCGCTTCCCATTGGGCTGCCTGGGCGATGCCGCCGAGTGCTTCGAGCTGCTGCTCCATCGCGTCCACTCGCACATCTCCCCAGACGACGGTGACTCGTGCGAGTCGCCGGCCTGCATTGCCCATCGCCGGTTCGCGATGCGCGTCATCGAGCAGAGCGTCTGCAAGTGCGGCGCCAACTCCGAGCAGCTGCCCTTCACGCAGGTGAGTCTAATCATCTAGTTCAAGTATGATATCCAAAATGTGGCTTTTGAACAAATCTCAAAGGTCTTAAGCAGACCGCTCACCGAATCGCACTTCTAGAAAATGTATAAGGATAAAGTATCCTTCAATATATGTGGCTACTTCTTGTTAAAGGTAGAACCTTAGGCTGTGGTATATACAATCTTAAACAAATCTCAAAGGTCCTAAGAGCTGGGGCTACCCATTTGGACTTCTAGAAAATATATAAGGATCAAGGATCTGTCACTTGTTAAAGGTTGAACCTTAGGAAATACAATCTTGAACAAACCTCTTAGCTTTTAAGAGCTGGGGTCACCGAATTGGACTTCTAGAAAGATCAAGAATCTTTCACTTGTTAAAGGTGGAACTCTAGGCTTTGGTATACAAAATCTTGAACAAATCTCAAAGGTCTTAAGAGCTGGGGTCACCCATTTGGACATATAGAAGATATATAAGGATCAAGGATCTTTCACTTGTTAAAGGTAGAACCTTAGGCTTTGGTATATAACATACTCTTGTTCCCAAAATATTTACTTGAGGATCGCGCTGCAAGATATCGAAGGGTCTGCGTGCTTCACTAAAGGCGTAGGGCGCTGGCCAGGTCTATGGGGTAGGTCTTTTGAAGTCTCCTTCGAATATAGGATTAGAATGATTTGAAATTCCAAAAGTGGTTTTCCATTTACAAACTAAATGGCAAGCAGCTTTTCTTGCAAGTGTATGAATGGGGCTCGTGGCGCGTGGGTTTGGAACACCTGCGAATCGGACGGAGCTGGGGCCCGAGCAGGGACCAGAACAGTTAGACGCTCGTCGGATCGGGTTGCCAAACGGGTTTCGTGAACCTGAACGTGAACATGCGCAGTCGTTCGACCAGTTTTTGGAACACCCACCCAACGAGCGGGGGTAGCTAGTTGAGGGGGGGTTGGATCATAGATTGCATTTTTATTAATCTTGTGCTGTGTGTGTTTATCTCCCTCCACAGATGGTGCACTATGTCTCCGCCTCGGCGCTGACCTCACAGAAGAGCCTCGCGCTGCAGAACCACCAGCAGCTGAGCTTCGGCCAGCTGCTGCGCGCCGCGGGCAACATGGGCGACATACGCGACTGTCCGGTAAGTAAACGCAGCGATTCTCTTGAGCAAAACAGCAGCTTATCGAATTGCATTCGCAGAACACTTGCGGCGCCAAGATTGGCATTTGCCGGGCGCTGCTCAATCGGCCGGATGTCGTCTCGATTGGCATTGTGTGGGACTCGGAGCGACCCGCCGCCGACCAGGTGCACGCGGTGCTCAAAGCTGTGGGCACCAGCCTCCGGCTGGCGGATGTCTTCCATCAGGTCAGCGAGCAGCGCTGGGCCCAGCAGGCGCAGCACGAGCTGGTCGGCATCGTCTCCTACTACGGCAAGCACTACACCACCTTCTTCTTCCACACCAAGCTGAAGGTGTGGGTCTATTTCGATGACGCCAACGTCAAGGAGGTCGGCCCCAGCTGGGAGGGCGTCGTCGACAAGTGCAGTCGCGGCCGCTACCAGCCCCTGCTCCTCCTCTACGCCGTGCCCCAGCCGCCCAGCTCTGCCGCCGTTGTCGCCGCCGCCGCCAACAATTGCAGCATGGAGATGGCGACGATGCGACGCGCGGTTACGCCCAGCCCGGAGAAGCCCAGCCTGGGCAGCACGAGGCGCGCCATTACGCCGACGCCTACGCCCATGGCCACGCCCACAGCGCTGCGTGCGCCCCTCAATGACTACCAGAACCTGAGCGTCATCCAGAAGAACATATTTCCGTCCGGGCCGGCTGCCACAGCGACCGTTGGCAGCGACGAGACGGACGCCTACATCAGCCGAAAGACCGTGGAGCATGTGCTCAGCGCCCAGTATCAGAATCTGAGCGTCATCCAGGACAAGATCGTTGCCGTTGGCGACAAGGAGGGCGGCTTCCTCAACCGCAAGCCCATCGAGGCGATGTTGAGCGCCCAGCTGGCGCGCCGCCAGCATCTCCAGCTGCAGCGCAGCCACAGCGCCGAGTCGAGCTCGGGCCATGCGAGCGGCGCCTCCAATGGCAGCTCCCCGCCCAGCGACGGCCTGACCATACCGGAGCACCTCAATCAGCCGAGGCGCCGCGACTCCGGCAACTGGTCCGGGGATCGCAACAGCGCCAGCTCCGCCAGCTCCACAACCCTGGACAATCCCTATCTCTACATGGTCGCCAAGCGGGGCGTCGCCGCGGTCCCGCAGAGCCCCACGCGGCACGCTCACGTCCACAACCACAGCCACGGACATCCACTCGGACACGGACATGGGCATGGACATGCACTGGGCCATGCACATGGACTGCCCTACGATGCTGGCTACGATTCTTTCTCGCTCAGCTCGACGGACTCGTATCCGCCCAAGCATGCGCTCAATCCCCAGCTGGCCAAGATACCAGAGGCAGCTGCGGGTGCCGGCGCGGGCGCAGGCGCAGGAGCGAGCCCGGGCGTGACGCCCAACGGAGCTGGCCATGCACACGTACACGGACACGGACACGGACAAGGACACGGAAACGGACACGGTCTGGCGCTGACCGGAGACTGCGAGAAGCTGTGCCATGAGGCCGACCAGCTGCTGGAGAAATCGCGTCTGGTCGAGGAGTCGCACGATCTGGAGACGGCGCTCGTCCTATGCAATGCGGCTGCGGGCAGGGCCCGGGCCGCCATGGACGCGCCGTACAGTAATCCGCACACGATGACGTTCGCCCGGATGAAGCACAACACATGCGTGATGCGCGCCCGTAGCCTGCACCGGCGCATCCTGGTCGAGAAGGGCGCCGAGAGCGAGGCGATGCCCGAGCTGAAGCATATGCGCGAGGGCAGCAACAGCAGCGTGAAGCACATGCGCCAGAACAGCAAGGATCGCACGCTCGACAAGCTCGAGAAGCTGGACACGACCGCCTCGGCGGCCAAGAGCATCGAGATCTATGCGACGCTGCCCAAGCGCAAGAGTCCACTAAAGCCGCTCGCCGGCGGCGGCGGCGACGACAATGCCATCGAGTATGAGCACCAGATGGCCACCAGCCAGGCAAAGCCAGAGCGCGAGAGTCGCTCGCTGTTCGGGCGCCGCGACAAGGACAAGGACAAGGACAAAGACAAGGAGAAGGATAAGGATAAGGAGAAGCGCAGCCGCAGCGAGGATCGCAACAAGCTGACACGCGAGTTCTCTCTGACGGAGACGCTGCTGGTGAATGCCAAGGACACGCTCAAGAAGCACAAGGAGGACAAGGACGAGAAGAAGGAGAAGGACAAGAGCGGCAAGAAGCAGCACAAAATACGACGCAAACTTCTCATGGGCGGCCTCATACGCCGCAAGAATCGATCCATGCCCGATCTCACCGAGGCCGTCGACGATACCGCTGCCGGCGCCGCCGCCCCCAATGCCAGCCCACATGTCACGCCCACGGCACCATTGACCAGCTCCGTGGACGACAGCGCCGTCGGCCTGAGCCTGCACGGCCACGCCAAGCACGGTCACGCCTACAACGCCGCGTTGGCCATGAGCAGCGGCTACATCTCAGAGGGGCACTTCGACTACGCGAACAACAATCCGCAGTCGATGTCGGCGCAGTCAAGCGCCAATCCGAACCTGGAGCGCAGCAAGCTGATGCGCAAGAGCTTCCACGGCAGCGGCCGGCAGCTGACCATGGTGCCCAAGGTGGCACCGCCGCCGCCCATGCGCACCAGCTCCTCCCTGACCCCCCAGCAGCAGCAGCAGCAGCAACAGCAACAGTTCCATCACGAGGCCAATCTGTCGAACATATCGGCCATGAGCTCGAACACGTCGATTAGCGAGGACTCGTGCCAGACGATCATCACGACCTGCGCCCAGGTGCATTCCGAGCAGAGTCCGCTCAAGGATCTCCAGATGCAGATGACGCCCTACGACGAGCTCGACGGCCTAGCTCTGCCCATGACCATGCCCCCGCTGCCACCGCCGCCGCCGCCATTAGAGCTGCCGCCGTATCCCAGTCCGCCGCAGTCGGTGTGCCATTCGCGGCAGGCCAGCGAGGATTTTCCACCACCGCCGCCGCCCGAGATCGATCTCGAGCCGCTCAACCAGCAGCTAAGCCATCTGCACGCCCTCGAGGCGGCCAGCAAGCAGCAGCGCCAGCAGCTGGACTCGCTGGAGGGCACCACCAGCATCCTGGCCCAGCTGCAGCAGCGACAGCATCTGCTCAAGCTGCGCAAGGAGCAGTCCACGCCCATGCCGATGCCCGATCTCAGAGCGTTGCAGCGCAAGCAGGAGGCGCCCTCGCCCAGCAGTGTCCGAGATCTGGCCCATCGCTTCGAGCAGACCAGCTCCGGCAGCACAATGCGCTCCTATGCCTCCCAAGAGCTGCTAAGCCCCAGCTCCAGCTCCGTATCCGGCTCCGGATCCGGCGCCCAACTGCGCACACAGATGAACGGCCTGCCCAACGGCAAGCCGGAGACGGATGAGGTTGACTGTGCGCCCGTCCGCCTGCACCAGCAGCAGCTGCTGCCTAAGCCCAAATACGAGATGTCGCAGTCGCAGATCGCCGAGGAGATACGCGAGGTGGAGCTGCTCAACACGATGGTGCAGCAGACGCTCAACCAGACCAATTTGGCGCCAGCGAAGCGCGTGAAAAAGAAGAGCGTCTCGTTCTGCGATCAGGTCATCCTGGTGGCCACCGCCGGCAACGAGGAGGACGACGACTTCATACCCAATCCCATACTGGAGCGCGTGCTGCGCACCGCACAGCATCCCAACGAGAAGGTCACCGCGCAGCTCATCCAGCAGCAGCAGCAGAACATGCTGCGATTGCAGACGGAGCCACAGCCGCGACACCAGCAACAGTTGCAGCCGCAGCAGCAGCAGCAACAGCCGTCGCCCATGCTGGGCAGGCCGGATATGCAGCGCTATGTACAGCGACAGCAACAGCTGCTGCAGCAACAGCAACAGCAGCAACAGGAGCTGTTTCGCCTGCAGCAGCAGCAGCAGTTGCAGCAGCAACAGCAACAATTGCAGCAGCAACAGTTGCAGCAGCGCACCAGCATGAGCGGCATTTCCAGCCAGCAACAGCAGCTGGATGCACAGTATACGAGCATGCCCCGGCCACCCCTGCATCAGCTGCCCCAAAGCTATTCCGTGCAAAAGCAGCAGCAACAGTTGCAGCAGCAGCAGCAGCAGCAGCAGCAGATGAGCCTCGCCTACTTCAGCAATGGCAACGTGGCCGAGCAGCCGCTGCCCTCGCCCTATCAGCGTGTGCCCCTGCCGCATGGCTATCAGCAGCAGCAGCAGCAGCAGGCCACAGCCGGCTACTATGCGCCCCCGCAGCAACAACAACAACAGCAGCAGCAGCAACAGCAGCTGGTCAATGGCAAGCCGGCGCAGAAGAAGGTCAGCTTTGAGCCGGGCACCAAGGGCGAGACGGAGGGTTGCCTGCCTCTGCCGCTGCCGCTGCCGCCGCCGGCGCCGTCGTCGCAGTCGAAGCTGTCGCTGCAGAACGGTCTGCCGGAGTCAACAGCCGGAATCACAGCCATCATACCCACCCGCGTCTACAACAATGCCATCGTGAAGGCCTCCGCCAAGGCTGTCGAGTGCAATCTGTGCCGCAAGCGGCACGTGATCGCGCCGGCCGTCTACTGCACCAACTGCGAGTACTATCTGCAGATGCTCAACCAGCGCAGATGATGATCCCAAGATGAGGATTCGAGGAGTGTAAATAGAGCCAAAAGGAAGCAGCAGCAGTAGCAGCAGCAGCAGCAGCAGCAGCAGCAGCTGCTGCGGAGTCTGGCAACAGCAACAGTCCCTTTTATGTTTGCGCATAGATGTTCGAACTGTTCCAGCCACGCCTACGTGAACGCCTACGCCTACTGCACGCACACACGCACACACATGTTCCCAGCACACACACATATATGCTTACCTGCCCATATATCTAACACACGTCGCTCGCAACGAACATTAACAACAACAACAACAACAACAACAACACATGACTAACTCCATCCAGCCAGGCTTCCGCAAACCTCTTATATTATTTTTATGCATATTTGCTGATATTTTTTTTTTTATATCATAACACTTTAAGTTAAGATCGCCTTCTTTTTTTTTTGCTAGACCTACGCAAGTTTGAGACTCAGCCGCTGAGCTTCCGCCGCCGGGCAGTTGTCGAACGACTACCGGAAGAGTTTTTTTTTTTTTCTCTTTTATAAGTAAGCATTTATTTTATTTTATTTCTGTTTTTTTTTTTTTTCATGTAAGCATTTTATTGGCCGTAGACATTTTTTTTTTACATGCATTTTGATTTATTTTTGAATAGTCTTAAATGTTTATATTTACATATATTATAACGATTTTTTTTAAGATTTTTCTTTGCAGAAAACACAAATGCACAAATGATGCGCGAAAAGATCAGAAACGAATGGTAAAAATTATTTGAATAAAGTAAAAAATAAATAAATAAATGTCATGTGTTTTAATGGGCTAACAATTATGTTATATAACAAGCGCGTATTGCCCGGCATTGCGCGTGCAACGTTTTGTGCCTCAAATTTTAGCTATTACCTTTGCACGCCCGTGCAAAATCTTGATCTTGATTTTGATCTTCACTTTTATTTAAAAATAAGTTTAAAGTGCATTGAATAAAGCGCCAAATGTTAGAGAATAAGCCAAAAGTTTAAGTTTATTTATTTCGCCCGTTTTCCACAGTTGCGGGTGGAATTTCCCAAAACGCTGAAAAGCGTATTCATTTAGTTTTTATGTCGAGCTCTCAATATGAGTTTGCTTAAAGCTTTTGCATCGCACTTTTTACCGTCTCAAATGGTATTTCACATAGATCCATGGAAGTGAATTTGAGCTCGAAACGTCAACCACCAAATCGTTGACCTCCATTTCCAGCCAGAAGGAATGGATTTTTCGAACAGTGTGAAACACTCCTCAAATGAGTTTGAACAAAGATCTTTGAAATTGAGCTAAAGGCCAATCGGATGGTAAACAAAAACGTTTCTTTCAAACGTTTTTCGCGAATTTTCCACTTCTGCGGGTGGAATTTCACGAAACCCCGTCTTAACGTGCACATAAGGCAAATACAGCGAACATTTCAGTTTCCTAGCTCAGTCAGTCAGTCAATCAATCAGTCAGTCAGTCAGTCAGTCAGTCAGTCAATCAATCAGTCAATCAATCAGTCGGTCAGTCAGTCAGTCAGTCAATCAATCAATCAATCAGTCGGTCAGTCAGCCCGTCAGGACAAACAGTTTTATACATAGAGATTAAGCTAATGCCTAAGCCAATGTGGTAGATACTCCAATATGAAACTCAATTAGGACGAAACTCTGAATCATTTTTAAGCATACCTTAGAGTGTATTATTTGAGAAATAACATACCTGAGCTGAAATCGATTATTGTGTTGCATACTTTTAGGATAAATCATAAACTGAATATCGTAAGCCCCCAAAAGAAAATTAAATGCCAAGCCATTTCGCACGATATGATCCATTAATATATATCCGATATACGTAACTTGAACTGTGAATCGATTTGAATTATCTACGTTTAATACTCTACGTTTGTAGAGCGGCGGCAATAAGTCGCTTTAAGCGATCCGCACGAATTCATTTTTATACCCTGAACCCATTCAAAATGGGTAAAAAGGGTATAATGAATTTGTGCAAATGTATGTAACAGCCAGAAGGAAGCATCTCCGACCACATAAAGTATATATATATTCTTAATCAGCATCAACAGCCGAGTCGAGCCTAGCCATGTCTGTCCGTCCGTCCGTCTGTCAGTCCGTTCGTCCGTCTGTATGAACGCAAGGATCTCAGAACCTATAAGAGCTAGAGTCTTGAAATTTTAGCTGTAGATCCTTCTAGTGCCCGCGCAGATCGAGTTTGTTATTCCGATATTCGATAACTTGCCCCGTTTCCAAGTAATCGATAAAAATCGATATCGAAATCCGGTTTTTTGAGCAATTTTGGTAAATAGTAAGAGCTAGAGTCTCCAAACTTGGCATGAAGCTTCTAGCAAAGTATATATATATCAAGTATCTTTCATTTTATGGCTAACACGAACTCGGGGGATAATACACGTATATTCTATATCGATATCTATATCGATCTGCGTTTGGTGTTGGAAGAAGAGGGTTCAGGGTATCCCCTAGTCGGGCGCTCCCGACTAGAACCTCTTACTTGTTTTAAGTATCTCTCCTTTTTGAATTCGTACGGATGCCTACTATCAATTGGCATTCAAATAAATTAAAAATCGATGGGTTACAAAAAGTTGTTGACCAAAAAACGATTCGTTTTTGAAGTCAACCTTTTTTGATGATTTTTGTGGAATATCTCGGCCAAAACATGTCCGATTTTGGAATTTTACACCATTTTGGACTCGTAAGATCGATTGGCATCAAAAAAAAAATGAAATCTCAATTTTGAACCAACTCCTTACGAGTCGCAAATGGTATATCATGCCGAAAGCGAACAGTATTTGCCCGTGTCAAAGTTGAATTATTGAAGGGATTTTTTTCGATTTTTATCACACATAAATTGTATAGAACCTTTTTTTTGCCCTTAACTTTAAGTAAAAGGTTCAAACTTTCTGATTTAATGTTAGGTCAAGATTAAGAACATAATTTAAACATTGTTTGGTCGCATTCATTTTTCTTTCAAATTATTTTGCTTGAGCAAAATATTGTCTAAGCTGGACTTTGAATCGCTTTTTTTTTGTATTTTGTATTTTATGGACAGTTTTGGGCTGGTAAACCTTATTGGAATTGCCCCTGAGCGATGTTGCAACAGACCCCGACTGCGACTTCGGCTGCGCGTTGACATTTATCTGCGGACCCAACTAAAAAACAAGTAAGAGCCTCTAGTCGGGAGCGCCCGACTAGGGAATACCCTGAACCCTCTTCGTGCAACACCAAACGCAGATCGATATAGATATCGATATAGAATATAGAACATACGTGTATTATCCCCCGAGTTCGTGTTAGCCATAAAATGTAAGATAGTTGATATATATATACTATTCTAGCAGCTACAGGTCAAGTTTGGTGACTCTAGCTCTTAATATATATCAAAAATTGCTCAAAAAAACGGATTTCGATATCGATTTTTATCGATTACTTGGAAAAGTTGCAAGTTATCGAATATCGGAAACAAACTCGAGCTGCGCAGGCACTAGGAGGAACTACAGCTAATTTCAAGTCTCTAGCTCTTAGAGGTTCTGAGATTCTTGCTTTGATACTTACGGACGGACAGACGGACAAACGGACGGACAGACAGACGGACGGACGGATAGACGGACGGACATGGCTAGATCGACTCGGCTATTGATGCTGATCAAGAATATATATACCTTATGGGGTCGGAGATGCTTCCTTCTGCCTGTTACATACATTTGCACAAAAACAATATGCCCCTTTTGCCCATTTTCAATGGGTCCAGGGTATAAAAAGAGTTTCACGCGAAGATCGTGTCTGGGTTGGGTTTTGAGTTTTGGGTTTCGTCTTTGTCTTTGTGTTGGGCGTTTATCATAATAATTATTAATAGGTTGTAATGCATAGAAAAATTGTATGAATAATAGATTAGCATAGACGAATAGTTTTTTTTTTTTATATATATAAATTGATCAGATTGCATTTGCATGCGATGCGATGCGATGCGATGCGATTTGAGATTTGGATGTTGGATTTTGGATTTCTAGTTTGATTCGAATGCAAATGCATGTTGATCATAATTTAACAAGTTTCTGTTTTTCGACTTTTTATTATTGTCCGTCTCTGTGTCTTACACACTTTTACAGGGTAGACATAAAATAGTTGTTGTCGTTGTTGTTGTTGTCGTTTTTTTTTGTCCGACAAGGCAGACGTTGACATTTTGTAGTTCAAGGTAAGTGGCCCAGTGTTTATTTTTTTGTTTTTTTTTTATAGTTATTTTCGAGCTGAAGGCAGTGACCACATAATTAGCCGGACTTGGCCCAGTCAGGCCTCGCTTCGGGCCAGCTGGCCAGAACATCTGGCAAAAGTTCAAAGAAGCAATTATCAAATTGATTTGGGTTTCTTTCAGCTGCCCCCCCTCGATTTGCAGACCCCAATTCGGATCAATATGTTTATATCATAATTATCATTTAGGTTTCGCCCGCGCCCAGCATTTTGATAGAAATCAGTTCAAGGCCGCATACAAATCTACCAAATTATACACATCCACAATCTATATCATGATATATATATCTCTATATATATATACATATCTGTAGTTGGCTGGCATATGTAAATCTGGATGTTTCTCTCTTTAGCTTTTTACATGTCGCGTCTCGATTTGGTCGGGATTTACCAGCCGACGTGTTTATAACAACAATTGGCCCAAAATCAATAAACCAATTAATAAAGCTCATAAGTAAAGTGTAGACAAGAAAAAATCAAAAAAAAAATAAAACTGATTGACCTGCCGATACCCTGTAAGTAGGTCCAAGAGCAGTAAATACTATTTGATTTATTTTCTACAAAAATACCAAACAAATAAAATACCAGCTTCGTTTAATTGGAAATTGACAAAAATGTGTCGTTAACCAACACTGCTCTTCACAGTTAATAACAACGTAAAAAGCGCTACAGGCAAATGCTGTAAAGGATTTTCTATCTAGATCACAATAATGTTGCTAAAGATTCCTAAAAAATGCTGCCATGGGGCACAAAAATACCAAACAAATAAAATACCAGCTTCGTTAAATTAGAAATTAACAAAAATCGGTCATTAACCAACACTGTTTTTCACAGTTATTAACCACGGAAAAAGCGACACAGGCAAATGCTGTAAAGGAATTGTAAAACAAAAATAAACTTTTGACTGCAGAAAATGTAATAATAAGCACATTTACAACGTTAAATGAATATTGCCAAAAAAAATGCATTTTTTATAATATTTTTATAAGATTTCTGCTATTTTTTCAATTTTTCCACAGGTCCTTTTCACAGTTTTATGAAATAGTTCAACACAAGAAAGAATGCTCTAGTCGGGAGTGCACGACTAGGCGATACCCTGAACCAGGTCATTCCTTGAAAGATACCTCATCTCTATACACTATTCTAGAAGCTACATGTCAAGTTTGTTGGCTCTAGCTCTTATTATTTATCAAAATTGCTCAAAAAACATGATTTC